>PVLA01005729.1:0-139410 GCA_004027455.1 Hydrochoerus hydrochaeris
GTGGGTGACTCGAAGTAAGTCTTGGGTTTGAGGGTCTAAACTTACTTCCTTAGGTCTAGGCAAAACTAGCGGATGGTAGAGAATAATTTGTTGTTCTCTACATATCCAACTCTGAGAAACCCCTGTGAGACCTGACAGCCGTTTAAGGTAAGCCATTTTGTTTCCACAGTCTACACTCTGGGTATATGAGCCAGTGAATGGGCCCAATGACAGAGTGCCTCCTTTGCAGTCGCAAGGGTTTCCATAAGCTATTTTTAAGGCATCTCTAGGGTTATCCGGTGGCCCAAAGCCTCCCCGGGTCTGTAACAACAGACCCAATAAAATGGTTACACCTAAAGGATTCATTATGAGAGGGGCCTAGGAATTAATTTTAGTCAGTTTTAGTTTAAGGGGGTTACCAGTCTATTGTATAGTCCATTTATCTTGAGAGTCTTCCTCTGTGACGTCCACTTGTTTGATGTGGGAGTGGTGAATCCAGGCAGTCTTTCCAGCTACCTTGACTGCGGTTGGTGTGCTCAGCACCACTGTGTAGGGTCTTTCCCAGCGGGGCTCGAGTGATTCTCGATGATGCCGTCGAATCAGGACCAGTGTCCTGGGGTCGATGGATGAATGGAGAGGAGTTTCCTCAGAGGGAGCTGGGCTCTTTTGTCTAAACAGCTGGTGGATAGAAGTCAATATGGGCTGCAGTGCCTGTAAGGACTTAATAAGATCTTGGTTAGTAAGTTCAGCTATCTTGTCCTTCGAGAGCCCGGGAACTAAAGGAGGCAGACGCCCATAGAGGGCCTCAAAGGGGGTAATTCCAGCAATGTAGGGAGCACAGCGGGCTCTTAGGAGCGCAAAGGGAAGGAGGCTTACCCAATTATCACCAGTTTGTAGAATCAATTTGGTCAGTGTCTCCTTTATGGTTCGATTCATTCTCTCTACTTGCCCAGAACTTTGTGGCCGATATGCACAATGTAGTTCCCAATCAACTTTTAGGAGCTGAGCAAATTTCTGGGTAATTTGAGCTATGAAAGCCGGGCTGTTGTCGGACCTACAGATAAGGGTAGGCCAAATCATGGGACTATTTCATATAAGAGTTTTTTGACTACAACTAAAGCTGACTCAGATCTAGTAGGGAATGCTTCTACCCAGCCAGTGAAGGTATCAACCAACACCAATAAGTATTGATGCCCCTGAAGGCCAGGCTTCTTCATTTCAGTAAAGTCAATTTCCCAATGTTCACCTGGACTTTTTCCTTTGAATCTGGTAGTTTCCAAATCTTGACATTTCTTTGAGTTAACCTGTTGGCATTGTAGGCATCTGGAGCTAATGGAGGTGGCCATCTTGGTCAGATGGGGAATAAAACATCTGCTTCTGAACAATTTGGCCAGTTTGGTTCCCCCCAGATGAGTAGACTTGTGAGTCTGGTTAAGAAGCTCTCGTCCTAAGGCTTCAGGCAGTAACACCCGCTTATTGGGCAACTGGAACCATTCTCCAGGGAGGTTAGGTTCTGCCTTCAACTGAGAGGCCAAGTGACGGTCCTTTTGTGTGTAGACCGGTTCCAACAAAGTCTGAGGGATCAGCAATAGCGCTGTTGTATCCTCAGAGGTCCCCTCTGATGTAGTAGCTATTTCTCGGGCTGCACAGCCAGCCAAATTATTTCCCCGAATGACTGGATCATCCCCTTTTTGGTGAGCCTTACAATGGATGACAGCCACTTGCTGTGGTAGCCATACAGCTGCCAAAAGGTCTAGGATCTGGGGAGCATTCTTGATTTTCGATCCCGCTGAAGTCAAGAGACCTCTCTCCTGGTATATGGCCCCGTGGACATGGACAGTGGCAAAGGCACACCCGCCATCTGTACAGATGTTTGCCCTCTTTCCAGTTGCTATCTTGAGGGCCTCAGTTAGGGCAATGAGCTCTGCACGTTGCACTGAAGTTCCAGGATCTAGTCTTTTGGCCCAAAGTACCTCGGTCTCAGTGGTCACTGCTGCCCCCGCCACTCACTTACCTTCGCAGATGAAACTACTTCCGTCAGTGAAATAGTTCAGAGCGTCGCTCAAAGGAAGATCAGACAAGTCAGCTGGAAGGTTCTGTTGTCTCTCAACGAGGTCTGTGCACTGGTGGAGGGGGACTGTAGAGTCATTGTCAGGCATGAGAGTGGCAGGGTTTAAGGCTGAGGAGGTTTTGAACATTATTGAGTCTGGGTCTAGGAGCAGGGCTTGGTAATGTAGGATCCGGGCATTTGATAACCACTTTTCGGGTGGGGCCTTGATAAGAGTCTCTAGGCAGTGGGAGGTTACTATGGTGAGCCTTTGTCCAAACGTGAGCTTTTTGGCTTCTTTCAAAAGCAAGGTCACCGCAGCTAGAATCCTGAGACAAGGAGGCCATCCCCCCGCCACGGGGTCAAGTTTCTTGGAGAGGTAAGTGATGGGACGCTGCCAAGGTCCCAGCTCCTGTGTTAAAACCCCCTTTTCGACCCCTCGCAGCTCATCTACGTACAAGGTGAAGGGTTTTGTCACATTTGGGAGCCCCAGGGCGGGGGCCTGGGATAATGCCTGTTTAAGTCGAAGGAAAGCCTCATCACATTCATTAGTCCATTCCAGGGGTTTTTGAGTATCCCCTTTCAAAGAATCATACAGGGGTCTGGCCATCTCTGTGAAGTCTAGGATCCAGAGTCTACAGTATCCCACTGCTCCCAAGAACTCACGGACCTGTCTTTTTGTCCTTGGTGTGGGGATTTGTAATATAGCCTGAATCCTCTGGTTAGACAGAGTCCTTTTAGGTTACAGTCTGTTGGCACAATTGTGCCTTTTTAGTGGAGACTCTGTATCCAAGCTGACCTAGAGTCATCAGCAGTTGCTCGGAGGCCTCTAGGCATAGTTCATAAGTGGGGGAGGCTATTAGTACATCATCTACATATTGTAAGAGCGTCACCTCCGGATGACATTCCCTAAATCCCATCAAATCTCTTGCTAAAGCCTCATCAAAGAGAGTGGGGGCATTTTTAAATCCTTGTGGTAACCGAGTCCAAATCAACTGCTCCGTCACACCTGACTCAGGATCCGTCCACTCAAAAGCAAAAATAGGTTGACTTACCAGAGTGATCAGCAAGGTGAAGAAAGCATCCTTCAGATCCAGCACTGAGTACCAGGTGTATTCCAGGCTGAGCAGGCTCAGCAGGGTGTAGGGATTAGGAACGGTGGGATGCAAGGTCACCACTCGTCTGTTTACCTCCCGTAGATCTTGTACAGGCCGATAATCTGACGTACCTGGCTTTTGCACTGGAAGCAAAGGCGTATTCCAAGGGGAAACACATGGCACTAATATACCATTTTCTTTTAGCCTTTGGATGTGGACCAGGATTCCCTTTCGAGCGGGGAGGCTGATGGAGTATTGTCGCAGCCTGATAGGAGTAGCCTGAGGTTACAGTTCTATAACCAAGGGTACTTGGTTTATGGCCAGTCCTGGAGGATTGTTTTCAGCCCAGACCTCAGGGATTGCCTTTTGCCACTTAGCTAGTAGCTCTCCATTAATTGGAGCTGGCATCTTGTCTTCCATTAAAAAATGTCCTTCGCCTTCTGGGTAGAGGGCCATCACCCGGATTGCCCTTGACATGGGCGGATCTGTGCCTAATCTTCTCTTTCACAGAGTAATTCAAGGACTTTAGTCATCTTTTTGTTAGTTGCTTCCTGTAGGTTCTCACGATTTTCAAAGACTTTAAGGGCAATCTCAGTCAGCTGGGAGAGAGACATTCCCTCAAATCCCTCTAATTTCTGTAATTTGCGCCTGATATCAGGGGCCGACTGTGACACAGAAGCGATGTTAATCGCCCTAGCATTCTCTGGGGCCATCGGGTCGATGGGAGTATATAACCGATAAGCCTCCAGGAGGCAATCAAGGAATGCAGCTGGCGATTCCTCTGCCAATTGCCTTACCTCAGTCACCCTTGTCAGATTTGTAGGCTTCTTAGCTGCTGCTCGAATGGCATCCAGAAGCCTCTGGCGATATTGCTCTAAAGCCTCCTTACCTCTATCAGTATTGGGGTCCCATTCCGGGTGCGAGGAGGGGAAAACATGTTCTATTCTCTGGAAGTCGGCTGTAGGAGTGCCGTCAGGATCTCGGATGCCTTTTTTCCCTTGAGCGAGAATGCGGAAGCGCTCCTCTGCTGTAAAAAGGACTCGAAGTATCTGCTGACAATTGTCCCAGGTGGGATGGTGAGTGACAAAAATAGACTCAAGCAAATTTATAAGGCTATCAGGGTCCTTTGAAAAAGGAGGGTTCTGATTTTTCCAGTTACACAGATCAGAAGTGGAAAAGGGAGCATAGACGAACATTGAGCCTCCACCGTGTGTTGGCATCTCTCGCAGGGGACAGAAGGGAACGGCTTCAGAGGGAGGCCTAGGTTGAAGTTCCACACCGTGGAGACCCCGTGTGCGGATCGGACTAGGGGGAGAAGAGGGGGAGGAAGTGGGGGAAGGGGAGACAGAGGAAGTGGAGTCAGGGAGCGGGGTTGGAGAAGACGGGTGGGCCGGGTATGGGGGAGGTGGCAAAGGAGGCGAATACTCATCCAGAAGGGGATCTTCTTCTGACACAAGGATCAATGGAGGAGCCATGGGCTTCTGGTTTGGTTGCGCTTTCGGTTTGAGCGCCGCTATGAGTTCCCCTCCCGGAGGTTTAATCCAAGGAGGGGAATCATAGATAATATCTATCCAAATCTGAATATAAACAATTTGATCAGGGTGGGATGGGGGTCCGAAGACATATCGGTGAACCGCTAGTGCCATGGTCATATCAAAGGACCCGATTGGGGGCCAGACCCCTTTCATCCCTGCAGGCCATTCCTGTGTAACAAAGATCATTAGTCTCCCTTTGTAAACATCTTCCCACTCGTCTTTTAAATTCTTTGAAATGGTCAAGGACCAAGGCTAGGGGAGTGGGCAGTTCCTTTGTTCCAGTCTGTCCCATGATTTCCTAGGAGCAAGGTCTTGAGCAGTGGGAAGGTTAGAAACAGTTAACAAAAACACAAGACACAAACATGGACACACAAACACAGATTAGACACATGACAGACTGCAGTCTAAAAAAAAGGAAAAAGTAACTCCTCACCCAAAAGTTTTTGGTTGCAAGAATTTTAACCAGAGGGCTCCAAAGACAAACGGAGCTAGTCAAGACAGCAAGGCAAAACACAAATACAAAGCAAAGTGGGCTGTTAGCCCAAACAAATTGTTCTGTCCTTGCTTGTCAGACTCAGTTCCCAAATCGAGGGCGTCCCCTCTATAAGTTATACCTAGGTATGGCGCACCATCAAAACCCTCTGGAAGAAGTAAAATTTTATTCATGGTTATAGGGGTCCAGGTGGCCAATTTGGGTCGATGGGGCTAAGCCTCCATCCCGGACGAGCCCCCAAATGTAATAGCCCGACTAAAGAATAAAAATTCAATCCAATTAATTAAAGGTGAAGGAGTTTTATTGCCAAGCCTGGCGACGCAGCCTCCGGTAACCAGTCTAGAGACTGCGCGCCTCACAACTAAGGGAGTTTGCTTTTATAGAGGAGCAACGCAGCCGATTGGTGGGTAGGCTGATAAGAACACGGGGAGTGAGCTGGTTGGTCATTTAGGGCGGCAAGTGAAGCGTCCTTTCCGGGGAAAAGGAAACTTTTGTGAGAAACAGCTGAGGCTTATTAAACCGAAACTTATCTCGTGACAAGAACAAGGACTTAAATCTAAAATGGCGGCGCATACAGAACAAGATGACGGCGCAGGTGGTTCAGATTATTACAGGAGAAGCATTAGGGTAGCAGCTGCACTGAGTTCTGTGTCTCTGTTACCTAATACAGCGCCCGGCGGTTAGCAGTTCCTTCACATAGGCCAGAAAGTTTTAGCAGCAACCCTCAGTCAGTTAACGAAAGATGGGAACCAGACAATAAACACAGAAATTAGTTTCCTCACAACCAACTGCACAATGCTTCTGACTTTATGTTAGATAGTATCTGGTCTTCATCAGTGTTTAAACTCATCTATAAATCAGTTAATCTCATAAAAAAATGAATTTATTACCAATTGAAACAAAACTTACACTTTTCCATGGGTAATAGAGGATCCTAAAATTATTGTTATGCTAGTGTCTCTTATACTACTTGAAATAAGATATTAAGCCAGTTTTCAATTGAGTTATCAAGTTCTATGCTGGAAAAAATGTGAAACTGTCAATCAAGTATATTTTTTCAAGGAAGGAATGAATGAGTGAACCTAGAAAACCCTTGTGAAAAGAATCTCAGACATAACTCTGCTATGGTTCAGAGGTAAGAAACTATACTGTGATTCAGTAAAACTCATTCAAGGATAAGGGAGGGTGAAAATAGTCCCTCAAAAATCAAGATAACAGTAAGACTGGGTAATTTACCTATTTGCTAGATAGAAAATTCAGACATTTCTGTAACTTGATTGGTACCTATATGTATGTGACTACCCACAGATAAATGGATGAACACAGGGTGGGTGGACGGATGAATGGATGAACACAGGATGGGTGGACGGATGAATGGATGAACACAAGGTGGGTAGATGGATGAATGGATGACAGATTTATGTGTGGTTCAAAGGACTAGGCCATAAGCAAAGTACAGAAACTGGGAGAAATTAAAAGTAAGTGCAACAGTGCAGTTCCTGTCAATCCCCAGGAATCTGAGCTTGTGAGTGTTCCATGCACCACATCTGAGAGATGCAAGGGTGACTGATGCACGGCTTGTCACTTAGACCTCACACTTCAATGGATGACAAAGACATGGAAACACAAGAGATTGCTGTAATGCAGCGTGCACTGTGATAGAAATATGTAATGTACCCTGCAAACACTGATCCAGCCTGAAGTATATCCAAAAAGGCTTTCTAAGGGAAGTTATTCTGGAATTGGGTAAACTATGGAGACCAAGGTGGAATACACAGAATACACCTCAGTGCACTTAAAGGGAACCAGTGTAGATCAAGCGGGCAGTGCAGTCAGATGACGGAAACTCACGGGGCCAGATCCTGAAGCGTTTTGTGTAATTGTTTGGAAGTTTGGTCTGACCTAGGCTGAGCATTAGGCTTCCTGTATAACTTCGAGGGTCAAGGTGAAGGATTAATTGTTGTAATTAAGACTGACATCAAAAAGGATTAGTATAAAATACCAGGAAAGAGATGAAAAAGCCTGGCATGGAATAGTGGTAATAGGAAGAAGATAATGGAACTGGTTTAAAATTATTTAGAAGAAAGATGTATCAGAACACAGTGGGTTTTTTTTTATTAGATTTGAAAGAGGAGAGAGTGGAGTGATAATGACTTCCAACTCTCTCCGTAGACCGTGGAAACAAGGATACAGAAATGCCTCGAGTGCCACGCCAAAGGCCTAAAACCTTCATCTTCTCTTTGGGAAAGGATCCAATGTTGTGTTTTGTTTTAAACATGGGAATAATATCACTGTGGGTGTTTTACAGTTGTGAGTCTGTAAAAGTAAGAAAATGAAGAGAGAAGCTAAAGAGGCGTCAAAAGCCCAGTCACTGGCCACAGGTTTGGCGCCCTCTCTTAGAAACAAAGCTACCTGAGTACAAATGTTACTCCGCAAGCTGGGTGATGAGGTCCTACAAATCATCTGCAAACCTGTGGGGTTATTTCAGAACTTACTTTAAGGTTTGTGGGTTTTTCCCCTCATTTGGAACAATCCGGCTTCCATTATTCTTTGATTGTTAGATTGTAAGAAATTTAAGATAGCTCAGAATATATTCCAAATTCCAATTCATATGCCTCCATATAATGCATTCAGATATTAATCATAATTATCCATAATTAGCTGATTAATCTTCAGATACAAGTGTGGCAGAAAGCCCATGATGCAGTTTAGAATATGATGCTCTATTTTAATAAGAGATGCAAAAGTGTGGTGATCTCTAGCTTCTGTTTCTCAGCATTTAGTTAGTCTTTCTCACTTGGCAAAACTTCAGCTCAGTCTTGAAATACTGTTTTAAATCCTTGGTTTCTTGAGTCACTCCAGGCTGAGCAAAACACCACAAAAGGTAGGAATCAATAGCTCAAAGTCAATACTAATCGTGTCTTTATATGTTAAATCAAATGATTGCTATCAGCCAAAGTATTAAAATTATTGGTGATTATTACTACTTTGCTTTATAGACCTAAAATAGCATATACTTATTAATGTGAGTTCCTGCTAAGTACTTACCACAAGAAATCATAGAGTTCTATCACCCTTATCAAAGCACTTACTACCTTGCTTTGTACTTGGAAGTATGTATCTCCCACATCACTAGACTGTAGAATCCTATAGGGGAAAACGTAAGTTTTTTGTGCTATTCTCCTTTTTTCTCTTAATTTTTTCTTTACAGTGTATGAAAAAGGGTCTAGAACATGGTAAGAACCAAACTCACTGCATGAATATATAAACGAAAGAGTGGGTTCATGCGAGGAAGAATTCAGTTGGATGAGAAATCAACATTTGAAATCCATGCCTTTATATTTTATAGTTCAAACTAAATATGTATACATCATTCCAACTCCAATAGAGAGCACATAGATGCTTTGGAAGAGAGTTCTCATAATGCATCTACTCAAAAGAGGAAAAACAAAAGGCTGATAGAAAGCAGAATTTTCTCCCAATACAGCTATAAAAAAAAAAGATGAGGTTTTTCTCCTTATCAGTCCTGTTACACTAACAGAGGAAAACAGAGGGAGCTACTAAAAATCAGTACCACTGACCCAACACTGAAGAGAGTGATGTGTTCGTGTCTTGCTTTTAGGAAATACCCAGAACTCATTGAATGAACGAGTGAACAACCAAAGAATTTCATGGGTATATTTGTTGCCTATTGCTGCTGTAACAAATTACCATAAACATGGCAACTTAGAATGAGGCAAATTATAGTCTCACGGTCTCTAAGGTCCAAAGTCTGAAACGGGTCTCACTGGCTAAAATCCAAACACCGATCCAGCAGCATTCTGTGCCAGAGTTTTCAGTGGTAATTTGTCTTGACCTTTTCTAGAGGTCACCCACTTTCTTCTCAAGTCTCGCTTCTAGATGCGACTGTTCAAATCTTTCTCATCTCACATCTCTGTAACAGTGACTTTCCTGCCTCCCTTTCAACACTGAGGCCCCTTGAAATTCACTGAATTCTCTCAAATATTTTAGGGAAACCACTTCATTTTAAGTCAGCAGTCCACGGTTCTACCTACTACCTGACCACCTCTTTGCTCTGTTATGTAGTACATTCAGAGGGTCCAGAAGTTAAGATGTAGACACCCTCTCTGGGAATCTCCTCATTTTGCTTACCAAAGGACAAGTAACTCCTTTTTCTACACTTCAATTTTCTTTCATTTCATACTAATCCTCCTTGGATCTTACAATATTCAATTAATGAGTTTCTGAGAACATAAATTTTTCCAATGTTGAATTTTATATTCAATGTTTATAACCAATGACTTCACTGTGGTAAATTTAAAATATCCATTAAACGATCCCATTTAGCAGACCACGTTGTTTCCATCAATACTACAATATTTCATGAAACAAATAAGCTGATATTATCCACACACACATAAACAGAAGACACACACACACATAAACAGAAGACTAAAAGATCTTAATGCAAGAGATAAATCCCAGCTGGCTAACTGATCAATTAGAAAAGCCATCTATAACAGGAAAGATTCAAAAAATGCAAGTTAATCTTGAAACAATTGGAGTTAACGACTTTTGGTCTAGTAAGTGATTAGTCTTTCAATAATACATGTAGGAAACGGTTTCTTTCCTGAACACAGGAGACTAAAAGCCAATCAGCAAGCATTTGTTTGTAGTTGTTCCAAACATGGATGCATATGGTTTAAATGGCTTTTAATTCTGAAATATTACAAGCAAACAGAAAAGGGAGATTATGTTTAATAGCAATTTTGCATTTAAGAGAAAAGGGTAAAATTGCTTAGAAATGTGTCCCCTGATTTCTGCTTCCCACGACCACCTTTGAGTGGCACAGGTTTCTCCTTGTGGCCTGTTTACCTCCTCAAAGCCCCCCCCCCCATCCTCAGCCAGTTCCTCTGGCACAGAGCTTCTCACCGTGCGGAGTGTGGAATGGACAGTTTGTGCCTACAGGTTGAAAGGGGAAAATCCCATCCACTCATTAGTGGGTTAGTTGTTGAACCAATGGCCATTCCTATGCTAATCTTAACCACAGAATCCACCAATGTGCACCTACGTAGAGGTATTTGTGTTTTAAAAGAAATGACTAACACTAAATAACTTACTTCTGATAGTGGAAATTTCACCCCATGAAATGGGCACTTAGGCAGAGAGACTTTCTTTGCCACACAGTCACTCTGTCCAGGGACTCACCTCCTAGGGCTCAGCCTGACCGTCGGGCCAGCTGTAGTAGCCAAAGTTGGGTCTTCCTCCTTTTTTTCTAAAATAGACCAGAGAATTTGCAAGAGCACATAGACAGGACAGGTATGTGCTTTTGAAGAGAGTGATATTTATACTCATATTGCAATGTGAGCTACAGTTTAAGAAGTATTTCAAAGGTATTTAGTCAACCTCTCAAAAAGAATCCTGTGATATATGAATTAGTTTTATCAATATTGCATAAATAAATGATTCATCATTCAGAGACATAAAAGAATTTACACAAAAACCCACAATATTTTCCATTGGAATATTTCTGTATTATTCCAAGCATCTCAATTACATATTCACCAAATGTTCATGACAACACAAGAGTCCAAACTCGTCTGTTGATTGGTTCCTAAATGATGACCACTCTGCATGCTATGAGGTCAGGCAGCCTTGTTTGGGCACTTTTACTCTAAAATTACACTAGTGGATTTTTGTCCTAAAGTGAGCCTATCTTTTGTTCCTCTAGACAAACAAAATGTGCTGTGTTTAGTGACACACCTTGCTTCTTAGTAGCTTTGAAGACAGGCTATGTTAGTGGTTTGCAAAAGAAAAAAACTCATGGGCATATGGACTTTCCACCTCCGCTCATGTAACCAGGAAATCACAAATGTCCCTTCATGAAGTACCCATCACATTTATTTATTGCTTTTTATTGCATCAGAGCAGACCAATCAGCTCAGCACAGTGTTGCAATTATTAGGCAGTCATTCCTATGAGAATTGAGTTGGTACCTTTACTGTCAGTCTTGTGTTTTTTTTAAAGTATTATGTAAGTGTGGAGCGTGTGTAACAGCACACTGTGTATTCATCTTAAAACTGATAATGGCAACTTGTATTCTATTACAAATAATTTCTGCTGCCAGAAGGAAAGTGTAGTGAATTTCACTTCCTATTTCATTCATAGTACTTTTTTTTTTTTGGCCCTTCTCTGATTTTATGTCTTCCTCTACCACTGTGCTTTATTTGAACCACCAAATGCCCTTGACTTCGGGCTATGCCTCAGATTTTCAGAGGAGGATTACACTCAGGTTCCCAGAGAGGGATCACACATGTTCATGTAGGGTAGTTTGAACCTGTGTACTTGCCTTCTCTTGAAACTTCTTGTGATCAGGGATTCACCTAGCACCCAACATCCTCATTCAACATCCTTTCTTGAGCAGCTATTATGTGCAACACATGGGCTTGTTTAAAAAAAAAATAACGTTAGAAGGTATTCGGAAAATATGCTTCACGGAGACAGAAATGCGTTCTCTCTTTTTTCATTACATCAAATGTTAGAAATGTTGTTTATTATATTCTTTTAGAGCAGAACAGATGTGCGCTCCTCAGGAGTAAAGCATTTGGACGTGTCTCCTGTACTTCTGTTGTTGTTTTCGCCCGATGGATTTCAAAGACCGAGAGTCCGGTGCTCATTTTGTCCTTAGAATCTGACAGAGCAGAACAAAGCATGAACAGACAGTGAGTGCTGGGATGTGAAATACGTGCGGATCTGATTCTCCCTGCTAAGCAATCTGTGCCTCTCGGCCAGAGGAATGCAGTCGCTAGGTGGCAGCACTGTGCCGTGTTTGCTGCTGAGAACTCTGCAGTGACCTTTCTGTGTAAGTGCTGGTTTCTCCAGCAACTTTGTGACACCTTCTGGCCTCCTACCCCAACATTTCATCAAACTGTGATTTGCACTAATCCCTTGAACGAGGATTGCTCCTATCAATGCAATAATAACATATTGAAATCGTTCATACTCCCTGTCAAATGAAAAATGAAAAATTCCGTCCGGTTGCCTGCTTGTGGAAGCAGACGATGACACATAATCTATTTGCATTTAATATCTCATTTGTTTGGAGCTAAGTAAAAAAGGGGGTGCGCTTAGGTACTAAGACTCTCTGACTTAGCCAGAAAGTCTGAAATCACATCCATTACGCTCAGGGCTTCCTGCCTCCTGCAATCATACCGGAAACAAATGCAACTTCCCTCCTCGGTGCCCTCCAATTCCTCTGGGAAAACAGACTCTTATAAAATGGAATGATTGTGCTAGATGATCTAAAACTTTGTTTTCAACTCTTAATTTCTATGAGTTTTCTCTAAACCAGTTACAAAAGGTCTATGGGTCTAAATCAGCTGTGAAATTGCCTTGGTATTTCTTATGAGCTTAGTTAAATTGACTGTTTCTCCAGTCAGATGAGTACGTAGCACTTTTGTACTGTGAAACATCTGCACTAAATCCGAGATTTGCAAATGATCAAGATTCAACTCAGGTATAAATCACTGACCTCCAAGTCAGGAGCCCTGGAACGAAGCTCACGTGAGTGAAAAAGTATTCTGTAAATCCCCGTGTTATTATTCTGCTAATTAAATGCCCGAGAGTGACAAGTCCCTTAATCTAGGCAACTTGTCCCTTAATCTGACAAGTGGCTAACATCATGGATCTCACGATAGTGCAGAAATTTCTACTGGGTTCATCTAACAACACATCAATGAGCTCTTCAACTCCTGCAGGACTGGGATGAGAAGATCCCACAGATAAGTAACAGCAGGGTAACTTGTACCTTTTTAATTTATATTTGATTGCTTTTCCGCTTTCTCCATCTGTGCACCCCTATTATTGTCGTGTGGTCCAGCCCTGCTTATAACACTTGAGAGGAGTCATGAGTTTGTTGATTTTACCTGTCTTCCACATGCGCTGCTTTGATAGAAGATAGCACACATCAGCCCAGAGAAAGTGACACTTCATGAATCTAGACAGCCCTCCAGGAATAAAAGGGGGGGAATGAAACACTATTTCGAACACACAAATAGGATTACAGACTTTGGACTACTCTGTAAACAGTTTATGGATCATAGTGGGTCCAAGTAAAGAACGCAGGCTGTAGCTCTGTGACCTGACAATAGGAATTATTGAAACAAAGACTCTCTCTGAGGTCCTGTTCAGGAAAGACGTCTCTGGCAGATGAATGTAACAGGTCTCTCTGTCAGACAGCAGTGGATGACTGAGAATCACACTGATTCCACGCTAACCAAGCAACGTTCTGATACCCGGAGGGAGGTCAGCATGTCTCAGTGGACAGCACTAGGGTGGAAATTCCAATCACAGGCGTTACCACTTATTAAGCAATTACTCTGTGGTAGATGCAGCATTAAATAATTTTAAATGCATTATCTCAGTTAACCTTCAGGATAGGCCTACCAGTGGGCATGTTCATCCCAATTCATAGAAGAAAGTAAAGCTCAGAGAGCTGATAAGTGACTGAGTCACTGCAGTCAGAGTCTGATTCTAGCTTCTGTGATCTTAAAAATAAAGTGAGTTTCTCAGCCAATATTCGCACATGGGCTTTGGGGCTCCCGTATTAATATGAAACGAAAATTTTGTCTCCGTTTTCTTATGGTAATCCTTAAATAATTCTTTTCCACATATTTAAAAGAAAAAGAAAATTCTCTTCACAGAGAACAAGGAGATGTTTTGAAATTTCCAGATCCATCTGCACATAATTTCAGGTCCAGCACACTTTCATTTTGTCAAAGGAAATTCATGCTCATCTTGTTTGGAAGTTCTGGACCAGTCTTAGGCTGCCTACGACCTCATCAGTTTGAACTGGGTTTTCTGATTTGTGAACAGTGTGGTCTCACAGGCTGCTTCCATGGGCCTCAGTTTGTTCTGCAAAATAAGGATTAAAAATATATACATTGCAGCATTTTGAGATTTTTATTAATGGGGGGAGGTTCTGGAGATCAAACTCACAATCTCATGCTTGCCAGGCAGGCACTTGTGCTGCTGAGCTAAACCCCAGCCATTTTGAGATATTTTAAGAAAATACAGATGAACTCCAATGTACTTAAGGTGTATACTAGTGTTACTGTTCTGCCTTCAGAGAAAGATATTCAGCTACTAGAGTTTTTATTATCCATGTAGAAAATGACACATACTCTTGAGTCATTTCAGAATTTAGGTCATATATGTGCCTTATCCAATTTTACCAACGCAAGGGCATGGAAAAATGTACATTTCTGGTTCTACATAAGTGATAGCAAGATTCTAAATATTGACAGATTCACCAAGATAAAAATGACTCTATGCTATTTTTCTCATATCTCACATTATTTTAGTGAGGAGATGAAAATTTCTGTATCAAACAGAAAATTGGTAAAGAAACAATTCAGCAAATTGGTGAACTTAATACAAAGGAGTCTCAGATTTTACATTTTACTCACTATGTGAATTCTGTACATAAAGAAAACAGTGTCTGCAAAATTCATTTGAATTCAGCCTTTCTAAATTGCATCTTTAATGGTATTTTGATGTAATGTGTCAAAAGAAATTAATATGTGATGCTTGTTAGTGTAATATATATATGTATTTATTTATTCACCATTAAATATATATATACATGTATATATGATTGAATTCTTGATAATCAAAGCAAATAAATTAGCACCTTTACATGTTATTCCTAAAGCTTATTTTGCTTGCATGTTTTCTTCACATTTAATACTCTCAACAGCGTGCGTTTTCCATCCAAAAAGCCCCATCTTCATGTAATTGGTGGCTATTTTAAAAATATACTTAATTCCACAGAAAGGAAGAAATGTTTCTGTTTTCACAGGGAAATCTTGGGTTTGAGTTGAACATGAAGAACAGCAATAGTACTTTAAGCTTGTTACTATGGAGTCCCCAGATAGCATTACATCTAAAATTCTATTAATTCCGGTTTTTAAACATGTCTCATGAATCTACCTAGTTATGTAGAATAAATTGTACTATAAATGCTATCGTATAAACCCTAAATTGTATTAATTTTTTTAACTTTTTAATATTCTACAATCCAGATGTTCAATTTGACCAATGTAATTATGAATGTAAAAGATGACAGAGGTGCTTTGTTATATTTTCTCACTACGCATATATTCACACTGGATCTATTTAATATTAACCTACCTGTCTTTGGTTGACCATGAGTGCAAAGATACAAGCTGATATTTTGTGATTGTGAGAATATGAACAAAACATTTCTTCCTTTAAGCTTAACTCAACAAAACTATAACTACCAATAAATCAAATCATGTATTTTCTAAAAGCCTGACAAGGAGATACATAAAATCAGCATTTTCAAATAGTGCTTCAACTCATAGAATTTCTTGGAAGTCTCTTAGCCTTTGGAAAATAAACTCTTTGCACCTTGTTTAGCTAAATCTCTGATAAATGCTGAAATTTAGAATGCATATACAATGTGCAGTGCAGGGTAAAGGGTTTAGAAGATGCATGGGGATTTATATAGTTCATAGAACATGTTAGTTTTATACCATTTTGAGAAAAAAATGCAAAAAAAAAAACCGTGGATCAAACTGATTTGCAAATCCTGCATATGATTCCATTGTCTTACATATTTCATTACTCATTAAACACTTAAAATCGTGAGAAATCCTACAGTAAAGACACCAATGCAGTTTGTCTAAACATTGTC
Source organism: Hydrochoerus hydrochaeris (assembly GCA_004027455.1). Lineage (NCBI taxonomy): Eukaryota > Metazoa > Chordata > Mammalia > Rodentia > Hydrochaeridae > Hydrochoerus > Hydrochoerus hydrochaeris. The sequence continues at coordinate 15,869 of PVLA01005729.1, forward strand.
TAATTTTCTAAACTCACACGAGTGAGGAATAGTACCTTACTGCTTTTATTAACCCACCTCTACCTTCACAAAGGAAATTGTCTGAGTGCTGCTGTCCATGGTGGTGAAAGGGTAAACTGTAAAATGCTTCTTGTCCCAGGCTCACTCTGAAAGTTCTTCCTACCCTGGAGCTGCAAAATATCCAGCCAATCCCAGAAGTCTGACATAAACTTAGGGAGCATGTTAGCATTGTTTCGTGCCACAAGAGAGTTAGGAACTTTTCATAACCTGGGAAAATTATGAATTCATTCATTATATCTATCTTCAGCATTAGATACTGCCTTCTCTCCCAAAAGATTTGACCTCTGACCAAATAACCATAGAGCATATCTAACTGCATATTCTCATTTACAATAAACTGAAACTTTACATAAAACTATTCTCATTCTATGATTGATTATTTCATGATACTTTGCCTTTGGAAAGTGAAGCAAAGTCAATAGAAGGTCATACACATGGAGCCATATTTGCTAATGTTTAACTTTTGAATATATAAGTAATTAAGATGTTTTATTTTAACAAAATTTGTGTGATGTTATTTACAGTAGCTGTAATGAAGACATCAGTCATTTGTGTGTTTGTGTGTGTGTGTGTGTGTGTGTGTGTGTATGAACTCTTCGTCTGTAGTTGTGCATGTTACATGCAATTTCTTACTGCTTGTGTCTCTGTGAAGACTATCCTTATACTCTCATATTGCTGTACATTTTGGCATCCTTTGAAAGGTCAACAGCAAGTGCACAGGCAGGCATCAACCTAGAGTTGTTAACTTTTTTATCCATAAATAGTCACTGATGATGTCCAGTCTTGATCTTGAAGTCTCCTTTTACTGACTTTTCTGGAGCTCCGAGGCTTTCAGTAGCAGACCCATTTTGCCCACCACACAATATGCCAAATACTAAAACAACCAGTTTCGCAAAAGCAAGGAATTTATTCATGAGGCGTCCACACATGGATGAAGAGACTCCAGTCTCAAATCTACCTCCCCAAGCACAGGAGCTGAGAATATTTTTTAGGTCATGAATCAGGGTGATTTGAGGAAAAGGCAAGGAATTGGAGAGGCAGTACTCACAGACTGTGCGTGCTCAATCAAACGCTGTGACTCTGCATGGGGCCACACTCAGAAAACGGAGGTATTAGTGGGATCTAAGGGTGGAGTTTTGGGCCTCTGGAAATCAAAAGGTCATTCATCAGCTTTTTGCATGGGCCCAAGTGAACAGTCTGTGGTCTGGAAAAAAGCAACCTTCACGTGCCCCTAAATTGATTGAGACAATCTTTTTCATAGCCCACACATGCAAGGTGTTACCTACAGCAATGCTAGTGGGAGACTAATCATCAAGGACTCAACTGCATGACCTCCAGAACTAGTGACTTTTAAAGTCTACAAAGGAAGCAACCAAGGAGAAGACATAAGGTTCCAGAGTCAGAGAAGTGTAAAGTATGAAAGCTTGGTTCCCTGTGAGGTCAGGTAGTTGTGCTTGCTGACTGGTAACACTCACAGTCAGAGTTCTGGCCTGGAAGTTGTCGGGACTGAGGTCTTATTCATTGGTTGTTAAGTACTTAAGAATGGCTCTAAGTTCCATCTGAAATGTTTCTGAGCTACAATAGAGATATATTTACAATCACTAACCTGTTTTTTTAATAGATGTCCAGCAGATTGCTGTAATTCTTACTGCAAGCAATCACCTTTATTTCCTAATTCCTGACAAATTCACTTTGCAATAACCCAGAAAAATGACATTTACATTCTTGAGCAGTATTCCCAACTGTGGAGTTATTCAGATTCCAAATTACTTTAAAAATCATGTTAAAAATAGTTATCATAGGAAAGTTATTTTTATTTATTAATAATGCATCAAAAATGATGAATTAATCATAAGGAATATACACTATCATTGGCTTAAGAATATAAATCAATTATGCATATACTTAAATTAATTTAAAATGTATGCCTGCATAACACCTCAGCTTATTATTATGTATCAAATGGAAATGTGTGTGTGTGCATGCCTACATGTGTGACTAGGTTAAACAGATAATAAATTCATGGAAAAAATGATAGCTACTCTTTGAAACCATTTTCTTTCTAATACCAGTATTACTGTTGAGTAATTTAAAATCTGTGAAAGATCATGTAATGAAGTTATTGTGTTTCAAATCAGCATGCTTGGATATATTAGTATGGTTGCAAATAAAAGCTGATATATCTTACAGAAAACCATTGCATTTGGCTAAAATGATGAGAGACCATGCTGAAGATAAAGTGAATCTTCATCTTATCTTTAAAAGTTCAAAAAGATTCATCCATGCAAAGAAGATGAGACTATCAGGGACCTGGCCAAAATCCCCTATCTCCCAAATGAGTGTACAGTGAAATCTTAAATAAATGACACAAGTGGTGTGATTTTAGGGCTCCAGGAGGAAAAAAACCCTTTGCAGAATTTGATACTCTGGGAGCTAAGACAAGGAATGTCTCTGGGTGGCCCGTATTTATTTAGTTTTTCAAACAAGGAAGGGGTTAGAGTGGAAAACACAGGAAACTGAGCAGGACCTTGGGAGTGGTTCAAGGACTTTTCCAAGTAACAGATTATGTTAATTTAGGAGAACTACCTTATGTTACGTTAGGAGAAGTATCTTAGGAGAAAGTCTCCAGGTTGGCTTTCACGACAGGAGTGAAAGGCCACAGCTACAAACTCTATCTTGCTCGTTAGGGCTGGAGCCAGGTGTCCTCGCTTGTGGCCTTATCTTGCCCTCTGAGGTGCCTCTTTGTTCTCAGATTGGCCAGGCCCTGGCCATGCCACATCCCTACACATGAGTTCAATTTCCAGCTGCAGTGGCTCCCAAAATGAGATGTTCTCATGTAACATGGGAAGGAATGGACCAATTCCAAAAACCGAGACATTATCCTTGTCAAAAACTGAGTTTTCACTTTAGAAATCTTATTAGAAATTAAAAACAAGAGTCTTAGGGAACAGTTTAGACTAGGATAAAGTGAAGAAATTTCCTCTTCTGTGTTAATTCACTGATTCTTCCATGCTTTGACTTTATTTATGCTTTGATTTGGTTTATTACTTTATCAGATGCTTACTAGATTATGAGACTACTAAATGCTTTGGTTTACTTATTTTTAACCTAACTTGGCTCTCACATCTGGCTCCAGAAGTTAAACTATGCAGTCTCTGACAACATTATAACCAATATAGCTGTAGCTATATTAACTTAAGGTAACTTAAACACTTTTTAATTATAGATACTTTTCTCAAAATGTACTTATATCGACATGAAGAAACTGCATAACTAATTACTTACATTACTTAGATGTTTGACTTTTTGGTTCACAAAAATTTGTCTGTTAATAAGTGACACTCTTAAGATGAATTTTTCAAATTGAATCTTAATTCAGTGAAGAGAATTACTTTATTTATGAATATGACAATTAGAAGTTTAGTAAAATCCAGCATTGAGAACAACCATGCAGGTTAAAAAGTTCCCTATACATTAACCTGGCACTTATTATGGTAAAATATTTTTACTCAAGTGTTTCAATAAAATGTGGAAAGTACTTTGTTTTGAGAAGTAGTTATTTATTACTAGTAGGCTGTGTGAGCTCAGAAATTACAGAACTCATCCTATCTGACTAATTATATGGATTAACAGTGACTATCTGGAGTAAAGGCTGAGAAGGATCATATCGTTTTCTCAGGGCTCTAGAAGAAATGATGCTGTGATAAGATTATTACTATTTCCATCCCCCCTAGAATGGAATCCCTGTGAGGACAACAATTCACAATAATTGTTCTTTCTTATATCCTAAGTATCCATAAAAATGATGATCATAGTAGACACTATAAATGTATCTATCTATATCTTTGCCTCTATCTATGTACCTGCATCGATCTATATCTGTATCTATATCTAATCTATAAATGATACATAAAGGAAGGAGAATGGCAACACCTGAGATATATTTCTGCCTTCTCTGTCCTAGGTGGTTATAAACTTCAACAACTGATTGAAGCCACAGTCCTTGGGTATGTGTTAAATTATGATGGCTGGGTATGTTTGTGACGTATAAGTGGAGAAGTATAGTCCAAGTAAACCCTAGGAGGAGGGTTAATTTTTAAAAATACTTTTCTATTACACACACAGAGTTAATTTTTCTACATAAAAGAAAAAAAACTCTTGATGAAAACTAACAATATTTTTAAGAGGAGAGAGAGAGTATTAAAGAAAGCTTCCAAAGTGTCTTCAGTGTCTTCATGTTTATCCTGCCTCAGAAGCTAGCAGTCAGTAGAGGGCTTCTCACTGATGGGCAATGGATTTGCCTTTGAAGAGACTTTGCATATCACTGGCTGTATCCAAGGGATGAAAATAACAGAAGCCAAAAGACCTGGCAAGTGGCTGGGTATGGGCACCCCTACAACTATCTCCACTGAATATATTCCCTGTGGCTGAAGAGTAACCTAGAGGTCTCCCACAGTTAAGGCAAATGATCTCATGAGTGGTCATGAGTATGCACATTGATTGGGTTTGGCAGATTGCATAATCAACTGCAAATTAGCTTTTGGAAATGACTGGCTATACCCAGTGGGCAGAAGAAATGAAAGGAAGAGGATTGGCAGACAGCAGGTACCCATAGCAGCTGTATGAGTCACAGTCCCATAATTTACTGCTGAAGGGAGCCAAGCCCAGACCTTTCCTAGCTGAGCATTCCTTTTTGATATTTAGAGGGGTTATGGGAGGCAGCCATACCCTCCAGCAATTCATCTTTAGGGTAGCAGTAAAGCAGAGTGAGAATTCCTATTATGTTAGCTTACTTCTTGAATCAATGGTACTCAAATCCCTTTTCTCTATATACAAAAAAAGCACATCTGCTCTACTGATAATTGGATACCAGACTTGTCTGATAAAAGGATATTAATTTTCACTTCATAAATTAATAGATTTTGGGAAGTCAACTGGTTCATCACATGCTCATGCAGCAGAAACCTTCCTAAACCAGAATGAAGTGTTTTAAAAGATAAAGGCACGTTGTACAATGTTATGATTTTGAATGCAGTACCCTTCCTCAACACGTGCAAGAGAAAATTGTGAACCTGTTCCAAGTAAAGAAACTATTAATTAGATGACTACTACCTCACAACTATTGGAGGAGTCTATGTTTCTCTGTTCTTATATCTTGCTAGACAGAAGAGGCACAGACTTACAGGAAAAATAGTTCAGTTCAACAGCCATTAATGAACTCATGCCAAAGTCAGAGATGTCTTAGAGGCACGGCAGCTATTATCTTATGAGTTTTAATTTAGCATATGCCAATTTTTGTAAAGAAAGTTAAAAAAAGATCATTTTTTCCTATCCTGAACAAAACACAGACAATACATAATTTAGCATTATATCTTAGATAGATATTTAAAAGTAGATTCTAATCAGAAAACATTTATGCCAGGTTTTATTTTTCCCAACTTGTTTATTTGATCTATATGTCATCATTTCCTATACTCATGTCTGTGCATTTTACAATTACGTATATTTCCATCTTTTCTGTGGCTTTGTAAAAATTGCACACTGAATGTTAAAAGAGCAATCTGAGTTCTTAAAGTAAAACAATTTAGAGAAATGACAGAGCTCAAATTTCTCCTGAAGATCAGCTTCCTTGAAAATAATTCCTTCATAAAGATAGATTCAAAATCTTGTTTCAAAAAACTTCTCAAGTTGTCTTAAGACAAACATAATTTTTCAATAGGTAGAATGACAGGAAATGTTTATGCTTAAAGGAATGATATAGATTTCAAGCAATTCACAGAGTGAACCCTGTATTTCCAATATGTTTATAATTTATGCAAGGTATAAAATCTTATTTCAAAAAGTCTTTTGAAATCACACAGGAAATCATAGAGATATACATTTCTAACAGGACATGTATATCTCTTTAATCAAAAGGGGTAGTCTCTCTTTATTTAAGAACAGGAATAAAAATACCATCTGTCAGTTGATCAACACTTACCAGTCCAGTATGTAAAATACTTAGCCAGTAATCAGTAAATAGCTTTAGTTACATGTACATTTCTTATAGGAAATTTCAATGTAAATGAGCTCTTCTCCCCAATTCTTTCTGTACTTTGGGGTCAGGTAGGGTTAGGGAAACTGGACCCGTTATACTTTTCCTCATCTGACTCATAAAATTTAATGCTTTAGACGGACAGATTAAGCACATCAAATCCAAAGGTATTATTTTGATCGATTTCCTAGCGCTGAGAATGAATGTTAACAAAGTCGCGGTGCTAACTACCCACTAAGGGGTGCAGTGCAATGAGAGGACCTACACACTGAGTCCATTTGATGAGGTTCCTCAGGACTCAGGAAAATAAATGATGGATTCTCACCTTGTTGCTGATCTATTGTGCATCTCCCTAGCTCAGCTGGGATCTTTTGTGGGAAAGGAACGGAACAAGACATCATCAAACACTGGTTTTATAGAGTTGTCCCAATTTAGAGTCCTTCAGAGCCCTCCAGGACACCTATTTGTGATGAACTTTTTTTCTTTCTGAAAAACACTATCTTAGGATTTAAAAAGAAGAATGTAGTCTGCAATTCCAGTGCAAGAAAATATGTATCTGGTCCCTTATCATTTACAGAGAAATAAAAATAAGTCTTGGAAAAGAAGATATATTATTATACAAGGAAATTTTACCAAACCTCTGGCCCACAGCATTGTCACCCTTCCTGTCCCTCTTCTACCAACAGCTACTGCACTAAAAATTAGCTGTCATTGTTTTCTGATGTCAGGACTTTTGAAAGATTCCACGAATATCTTTCCCAGCCTAATGTCAAACATCAATATACTGTTATTATTGTCCTCTGAATTCCTCTACTCCTTTGAGTTCCTTATGTCATTTAGCTCTGTTTAGTGAGCTACACATGACTTTTCTTTCTATTTTCTCAGATCTGTGTTAAAATATCTCACATGCTCTAGCATGAGATCCTGTTACTAAAAGGGGCAGAAACTCCGTGCTGATTATTGCCGCCATTGGTAGAAGAAGGAAATAGGAAACAGTTACAACTAACAGGCATATTACCAATTTCAGGCAGGGAACACATAGATAGTTAGCAGGTAGTGTACTTGTTCAAAAATTTTGAGATAAGGCAGAGATTTATTTCAAAAGATTGGCTCCTCTGAAATAATTTTCTGTCAAGAAAAATGAACCAGTAACCAACCAAACCAAACCAGTTTCAGCAAGGACCATCCACATTCATCAGATACTCATCCCCAGAGAGCTGGCAGTGTACAGTTGGTGATGTGTGTGGGTGGAGTAAACACTAATAGAATTCCTGAACTGTTTCATTGATGCAGTATTTCCCTGGGAAAGTGCTTAATATTTTCTTGTCATATCACTATTACCACTTACGATACTTGTTTACAGTATATAAAAATAGTCCTTCCTCTCCTCTTTTACTTCTTTTTTTTTAAATTTTGTTTAAAGAGAAAAGAAAGAAAAACAGTAAAAAAGGTAGCAACAATACAGAATTAGAAAAAAAAGAAAAAAACTAAGAAATCACTACTTGATAAATTACAAATTGTCATCTTGGAAATAGTTGTTCAAGTTACAAAATTAAAGCACACAAAGTGGACATTCAAACAGTGAGACTGCAAATAATTCTGCTCAATGATCTAACAAAAACATAGTAATATGATCATCTATCTTACATACTTAAACATACACACAGTTATATTCTTTAGAGCACTTTCTTCTCTTTTTTTTACAATAGCAATTACACATTTTAGGTTTTATTACTCCTACATTTATTACTTTTTACACTAGAGACACAATGTGATATTTATAAATATGATTCTTATTTCACTAATGAGGATAGTCTCAAGTTGTCTCCATTTAACTATGAAGGCCTCACAATCATCTTTTTTTATAGCTGGATAATATTCTATTGTATAAAAATACCACATCTTTTTCATCCACTCTGTAGTTGATGGGCATCTTGGTTGTTTCCAAGATTTAGCTATTACAAATTGTGCTGCTGTGAACATAGGTGCACATATATCACTGTGATATGAACTTTTCAGTTTTTCTGGAAAAATAGCCAGGAGGGAAATAGCTGGATTGAATGGCACTTCCAATCCTAGTCTTCTGAGGATTCTCCATACTGATTTCCATAGTGGTTTCACCAATCTACACTCCCACCAACAGTGGAGCAGTGTTCCTTTTTCCCTGCAGCCTCACCAACATTTGTTATCAGTTGATTTCTTGATGGCAGCTATTCTTTCCAGAGTGAGATGAAATCTCAATGTTATTTTAATTTGAATTTCTCGAATGACCAGTGATAGTGAACATTTCTTCATGTATTTATTTGCCATTTGTATATCTTCCTCTGAGAACTGTGTGTTCATCTCAGATGCCCATTTTTGGAGAAGGTCTTTGAATTTGGAGGGCCTGATGTTTTTCAATTCTTTATATGTTCTTGATATAAGTCCTTTGTCTGAGGGGTTGCTAGCTTAAATTCTTTCCCATTCTGTAGGTTTTCTTTTCACTCTTTTGGTGATTTCTTTTGAAGTACAGAAACTTTTCAATAATATGAGATTCCAGTTGTCGATTCTTTGAAGTGTTTCCTGTGCAGTTTGCATTTTGTTCATGAGCTCTCTGCCTACCCATATGTCTCCAAGACTTCTGCCTACTTTGTTTTCCAGTACACCTATTGTTTCTGTTTTAATATTTAGGTCTTTGATCCAGTTAGACCTTAGTTTTGTGCACGGTGATATGCATGGATCTAGTTTCAGTCTTTGGCATGTGGAGAGCCTATTTTTCCAGCACCATTTATTAAAGAAGCTATCCTTCTTCCAGTGAACATGTTTAGCCCCTTTGTCAAATATCAGGTGGCTGAGTGTCTTTGTAGTTGTGCTTGCATCTTCTAATCTGTTCCATTGATCCTCAGATCTATTTCTTTGCCAGTACCATGCTGATTTTATCACTGGGGCTTTGTAGTATAGTTTCAAGTCAGGAATTGAGATGCCTCTTGCCTTGCCTTTGTTGCCCGGAATTGCCTTTACTATTCTAGGTTTATTCTGTTTCCAAATGAATTTTAGGAGAGTTTTCTCTAGATCTGTGAGGTATGTCAATGGTATTTTGATTGGTATTGCATTAAATCTATATAACAGTTTTGGGAGTATGGCCATTTTCACAATGTTGGTTCTTCATAGCCAAAAGCAAGGAATATCCTTCCATTTTCTATTATTCTCTTTAATTTCCTTTTTTAGCATGGTATAATTTTCAGTATATAGGTCTTTTACATTCTTAGTTAGGTTGATTCCTAAGTATTTCATTTTTTTAGATGCTATTGTGAAGGGTGATATTTTCATAATTTCTCTCTCAGTGAGTTTCTTGTTTGTGTACAGGAATGCTATTGATTTTTGATCATTGACTTTGCATCCAGTTACACTGCTGAATTTGTTTATTACCTCTAGTAGTCTTTTAATGGAGTTTTTTGGGTCTTCTATATAGAGTATCATATCATCTGCAAATAGTGATAACTTAACTTATTCCTTTCCTATTTTTATTTCTTTTATTTCTCTCTCTTGTATGATTGCCCTGGCTAGTGTTTCCAGAGCTATATGGAATGAATAGAAGTGGTGATAGTGGATACCCTTGTCTTGTTCCTGATTTTAGAGTGAAAGCTTTCAGTTTTTGTCCATTTAGTATAATGTTGGCTGTTAGTTTATCATAGATGTCCTTTATAAGGTTGAGGTAGACACTGCATATTCCAACTTTCTGAAGGGTTTTTATCATGAACATGTGTTGGTCTTTATCAAAAGCTTTTTCTGCATCTACTGAGATGACCGTGTGGTTTTTGTTTTTGGTTCTGTTGATGTGGTGTATTACATTTATTGATTTGTTTATGTTAAACCATCCCTGCATACCTGGAATGAACCCCACTTGGTCATGATGTATATAATCTTCTTGATGATTTGTGGCATTCTATTTGCCAGTGTTTTATTGAGAATCTTTGTATCAATGTTCATTAGTGAAATTGGCCTATAGTTATCCTTTTTGGTTAGATCTTTCTCTTGTTTGGGTGTGAGAGTAATACTTGCCTCCAGGAGTGATTTAGGGAGGATTGCTTTATTTTCAATTTCATTGAAGAGTTTAAGGAATATTGGCATCAAATCTTCTCTAAGTTTCTTGTAGAACTCAGCTATGAATCCATCAGGGCCTGGGCTTTTCTTTGTTGGTAAGTTTTTTAATTATATTTTCAATTTCAATAGCTGATATTGGGTTATTCAAAATTGCTATATTTGCTTGGTTGAGCTTTGGTAGTTCATATGTTTCTAGAAATCTGTTCATTTCCTCTGTGTTTTCCACTCTATGTGAGTAGAGATTTTCAAAGTAGGTATTCATGATCTTTTGAATTTCCATGGGATCTGCAGTAATTTCCCCCTTTTCAGTCCTTATTGCTTGAATTTGTGTTTTTTCTTTCTTCTTTATAAGGTTAGCTAGAGGTTTGTGAATTTTGTTTATTCTCTCAAAAAACCAGCTTTTTGATTCATTAATTCCTTGTATTTTTTTTAGTTTCAATTGCATTGATTTCTGCTTTAATCTTTACAATTTCCTCTCTTCTATGAGCTTTGTGTTTAACTTGCTCTTCTTTTTCTAGAAGCTCGAGATGAAGCATTAGGTTGTTTATTTTTGCTCATTCTGTTTGATATGACTATTTATTGATGTATATTTCCCTCTTAAGACCTCTTTCATTGCATCCCACAGGTTACAGTATATTGTTTCCACATTTTCACTGAATTGTAGGAATTGCTTTGTTTCTTCTTTAATTTCATCTGTAGCCCACTGGCTGTTCAAAAGGTTGTTATTTAATTTCCATGTATTTATGCAGGTTTTGCAACTTCTTTTGCCATTAATTTCCAATTTCAGTGTGCTATGGTCACATATTATGCATGGGATAATTTCAATACCTTTGCATTTAGTTAAGAATGTTTTATGGGATAATATATGGTCTATTTTGGAGAATGTCCCATGTGCAGCTGAGAAGAATGTGTATTCTGATATGGTTGGCTGGAACACTCTGTAAACATCTACTAAGTCCAATTGCTCACAGGTATGATTCAGTTCTATTATTTCTTTGCTGACTTTTTGTCTAGTTGATCTATCTCTTTGTGATAATGGACTGTTAAGGTCCCCTGTTATGATTGTGTTCTTGTGTATTTGGTTTTTCATATCCATTAGTATCTGTCTTATATAGTTGGGTGCTCCTAAGTTTGGTGCATAAATATTTATAATTGTTAGTTCTTCCTCTTAAATGTTTCCACTTATGAGTATGTAGTGACCTTCTTTAGTTTGAAGTTCACGTTGTCTCCAAATAGAATAGTTACCCCTGCATTTTTCTGGGTTCCTGTTTTCCATCCTTTGGCTTTTAAATTTCCTTTGGGGTCAGATGTGTTTCTTGTATACAGCATATTGTGGGATCATGTATCTTGATCCATTCTGTCAACCTATTTCTTTTGATAGGTGAATTGAAGCCACTTATATTTATGGATATCACTGATACGTACTGGCTTGACTTTGCCATGTTATGTTCCAATTTTTTGCTTTCTGCTTTTCCCCCTTATTTAATTGATTGTCCTACCTGGTGGCTTCTTTCTGTTGTTGTTCTGGGGATTGTGGTCATTTTTATCTCTGTCTAGTATGTCTTTCAATACTCTTTCTAGGGTTGGTTTGGTGGATGTGAATTTCTTCAGTTGCTCTTTGTCATGGACGTATCTTGTTTCTCCATTAAATTTGACTGAAAGTTTTGCTGGGTACATCAGTCTGGGTTGAAAGTTGCTTTCTTTCAGGGCTTGAAATACCTCACTCCAAGCTCTTCTTGACTTGAGGGTTTGTGCTGAAAAGTCTGCTGTGATTCTAATGGGCTTTTCTTGATAGGTGAGTTGTATCTTTTTTCTAACAGCTTTTAGTATTCTTTTTTTATGCTGTATACCTGAGATCTTAATTATCATGTTTTTGGGTGTAGATTTATGTTGGTTGTGACTGTTTGGCATTGTATATACCTCACTTACCTGCATATCAGATTTTTTTCCTATCATATCATATTTTTTTTCATATCATATTTGGGAAACTTTCTGCCATTACTTCTGTGAATATTTTAGTAATGTCATTTGCATTGACTCCTGCATCTTCACTAATGCCTATTAACTTCATATTGTTGCTCTTGGCATCATCTTGAAGCTTCTGGATTGTCATTGCATGCTGCTTTGTTATTTTTAAAAGTTCTATCCTTTCATGATCACTAATTGTGATCCTGTCCTCAAGGTCCAAAATCCTATCCTCAGCTTCATTTAAATGGTTCTGCACTCTTTGAATAGAAGTTTTTGTTTCTTGGATGTCTCTTTGAGTTTGTTTCATGAATTCTGTTTGTTTTCTACATTGTTCATTCAAAGTTTCAATCAGTTTACCATGCTCCTGTACTTTTTTCTCTATTTCTTCTTTAGCTGCATTCAACAACTCCTCTACTAAGGTTGTTATTTCTTTCTTGACATGGAAGAGTAATTCTAATTTGATTTCCTCCCTAGCCTCATGGAGTTGTTTTTTTATTTAACTTGCTATCTTTTCAGAGACTTCCAGTGTGTTACTTTTGAAGTCCTCTATTTCAGTGTCTCCTCTCCTTGCTCCTGGTGGACTACATGTTTGATATTTCATTTTGCTTTTTAGTTTTGCCATTTTCCCCTTTTGAGTTAGTGTTTGGTCCTTCAGTCCCACTAGTGTCAACTGTTGGTAGTGTGTATCTTGGGGTCCTAATGTAATGTTGATGTTTGTCCAATTGCTGGGTCCCACAATGAAAAGGTGGGCCAGTCACCTGACTTCCTGCTGCAGGGCCTGTTGGGTGAGTCCTATACTCTTCCTGGGCTGACACACCTAGTAGTGTTGATGTAGGTCAACTTTTAGTTCCTACTATTACTTTATCGTCAGGTTATTCCAGGTCATCAAATCTCCTTGTCTATAGTGTTTGTGTCAGTTGAAGCCATACTGTGTCCCTATTGTGTGCCTGTGCATTTCATAAACCCTTTTGATTTTCTTCAAGTTGGAGGAGTCCTTCTTGGCCCCCTCCTCACTTTGCCTGATGTTTTCTGTGTGTAGGAAGGGGTCACCCACACACTTGTCAGACTCACTAAGGTCTTACAGTTAGTTGGAGGGAGCTTTACTATGAGCCCTATTTACCCACTGTACACTTCTATTTTAGGGGCATACTCACCGCACTGACTAGAGCCTGCTGAGATCTTCTGTTTGGGTGATGCAGTCTCTGAATTTCCCTTCAAACTAGCACAGTTAATCCGCTGTAGTTCAAGGTTCTGGAAGAAAGGGTGGGAGCCAAAAATCCACAGCAGTATTAGGTCCAGGAGATAGAGGGTGTCCCTGAGGGGCTGGCAGATGTCCTGGGCCTGAGCATCTGCTGGAGGTGGGCCAAGGTCCCAGGGCAGTATGGCATTCCTCAGTGCTAGCTGGTATCATGCCTATTTCTGGGTTTTGAGAGATGTTTCAGAGCCTCCTTGATGCACTGGGAATCACCTGTCCCAGTTTTGGCTCCAAGGGCAGACTGATAGCAACTGCTTGCCACTTGGAGTTCACTGGGCATGCCCCAGTTAGGCCTGCTGGTCCCTCTCATGTGTCTTAGGGTGGTTTCTGACAGCGCATGGTCTTACTGCCTGGGAGTGGAGTTCCAAGTTTTACCCATCCTCTGGGATTTTGCTGGAGCTCTTGGTTAGGGCCTGGGGCAAGATTCTAGGCCCTGCTAACTGCTGAGAGTTTGCTGGGCATGGCCCAGTTAGGCCTGCTGGTCCCTCTCATGCATCTGAGGGTGGTTTCAAATGCAGGGCATGGTCTTACCACCTGGGAGCAGAGTTCCAAGTTTTCCCAGTGCACTGGGACTCTACCAGAGTGTGCGGTCAGGGCCTGGGATTGGATTCCAGGCCTTGCTTGCTGCTTGTAGTTCACTGGGCATGCTCTTTTACGTCTTCTTTATCTCAGAACTTATCAGATTACTATATTCCTGTTGTACTATGTTGAGATGTTTGCTGGTACTCATTGCAATGGCTGATTAATCATTTATGATCATATCATATTTCTGTGAATTTTGTTCACGTGATGCATAATGAGTCCTTCCCCTCCTCTTTTTCTTCCTCATGTTGTCAGAACTTACCAGATTACTCTGTTTCCATTGTCCTAGATTGAAATGTTTGCTGGTACTTACTCTGACTATTGCTTAATTGTTTACCTACAGTTATCCATAAAAAACTTGTGATATTTAATATAAATCGGGAAATATTTCAAGGAAGGAGACATCAGTGAGGAGATACTCCTTAGAGGATGCTTTAAGAAACAAGCACTTCTGTGCTATGAATTTAACCAGCTGTGCAATTTGAAAGGGCCACCCTTGGTCAATAGCTACCATGTCAGACACTTGCCTCAAGGTCCTGGGTCTCCAGGATCACTGCCATTTCAGAGCAGCTGGCTACAAATTCAGGGATCCCACAACTAATCTTAGGTTTTGCAATTCACTGGGAAAACACACAAACTCGTTGGGAATTATTATACTCATAGGTTACTACAGGGAAAGGATACAGAGGATCAACCAAAGAAAGAGATGCACATGGCAGAGTCCAGGGGGGTTCTAAACTCACAGCTTCTAGCGAGAGTCATGGATGGTGTTCTCTCTTCTTAGCCACAATGTGCGATGGTACACACACAGTATAGTGACCTATGGAAGCCCGTTCAGCCCTGCGGTGTCTTGAATAGTTACTGAGGCTCAGCCACCTACTTCCTCCATGGCTACCCTCAGGCTCCAGGTCTTCACACAGGTCCTCCTGCCTTTAATCATCAGTTCTTTACTAGGCAAGAACTCATGTAGCATGGCCCCAACGCTCTCATCAGAAATCACAGCATTAGACTCTGGTGGCCAAAGACAGTGACAAAAAATACCCTATCAGGCAGGAGTTGCCAGGTGCTAGGGATCGGCTCCCAGGAGTTAGAGGAAAAGCCAGGTTTCTTTTTAGATGGAGTCAAATTTCTTATACCATAATCTGGAACTGAGCACTACAGGAAGTAGAAGGTAAAGTTAGATTGGGTGACAAGTTGTGAGCAATAGATGAAAGGAAATAAGGACAGGATTCCAGCCCATGGACTCCAAATATGCTCCAGGAAGCTTGAGATAGACAAAGTGGACCAGAACACAGGACATGAATCTTTGACGGCTTCCAAAGACATGTGGCGCTCACCGAGGTTTTGTTTCAGAACAGTGAAAACTGAAAATATCTAAAGTTCTTCAATTTGAGACAAGGGGTAAGTAAAATGATGCAAATTAAACCTAAAGATATTCTAAAGTATCCTCTTTATTTCCTGAAAGCACATTTTAAATAATGCTGACCACTGCAAAATGCCAGCAGGAGCCTAATCAAGATGTTGAGGTCCAAAATTTATAGCCCATTCCATTATAAAATAGTGGATGCTTGCTCAGTTTTTAAAATGTATGACTTAAAGATGTGAAAAAACTTAAGAGCTTCATGAAATTTCATGTATAAGAGAAATAGGAGGATTCAAAAAGAAACCCAGTAAGAATAAGGCAATCTTGTCTAAAGGACAGAAGTTTTCTATCAAACAAAGTATTTCATAAATTAAATGTGAAACTTTTTTTGAAAATGAATGTTTTCAATTAGTGTTTATGTTGTGAATTTTTCTGCATTTCAGAGGTGATTTTGGAGATTTTTGCTTAGTGGGACAATGTCTATTCCTATTGTAGAATTCTTCAATGATTCTTTGAAATACATAAGATGACTTAGATGAAGCAAGGCCTGGATTCATGGGCATCTGCCAGGAACCTGCTGGACTATAGGTCTACAGTGGCCTGGCCTTTCCACAGGGTGATAGTAAATGATCATGGAACAGGGACTTAAAAGAGATTTTTTTCAAAAGAAAAATGAAGAAACCTTTGGTGAATACCTAGATGGGGAGTATGAATCTGTGGAAAATCAAAGATTATTCCATCTTGTAAGCAAGAGTGGCCGTGCTAACTGTGAAACGGCTGGTAGAAACAGGATTATCACAATAGAGAAGGAATTTTACAGGAAAGATGGTGAATTGAATCTTCAGCATAGTGAATTTGAAATGAAGGCTGAGGTCCAACAGGTGGTAGAGAAGAAGCAATCTACACTTAGATTCTGGTAAAAGGCAAGCTACTTCCCTCTACACTGCTTAAAAGAGTTTTACTGAGTCAATATGATGTATCTTTCATTAGAAATACTTAAAAATGTGGTTCAAGATACATTCTAAGACTCTTGGGAACAGACTCAAAAATCGATGCATAAAAAATGATCTGTGAATATTTTTGTTTCATAAAACTGGTTTTGTGTCTTGTACATGTTATTATATTTGCAATGAATTATTGAGAGATAAAATATTTCATATCTTTTAAAAATAATCCATGAATATAAAACTCAAAAGAAAAGATGGAAAAATAACAAGGGGTCACTATGTGCTTGAAGAGGGGAGGGAGGAAGAGGCAAAGTGGGAGCTATGGAAGATGGAAGCCATGGGGGAAAGGGCAGGATCAGTCATTATGCAGGCACACACTCCCAAAGTCAGGTACCCTTGGGTCCAGGGCAGGGTTAACAGAGATCTCCATAATAAAAATGGAGAAAACAAATTTTTGATAAAATTTTAATTAGTGACTTTCAAGAGCTACAGACCCTGCTGTAAGTGGTTTGAAACTTTGTGCTCTATAACAAAGCTGTTCTGTGCCAGACTCTTACAGAGATAAACAGACTTGTCCCTGGGAAAGCTCCCCTCCCTGGAGAATCTCCTACCTCTGAGATTTTTCCAGCCATGTAACTTTACATTTAATCTTTGCCCTATATGTTACTTTGATCCTTCTGGGTTATTTACAAACAATAGATACTTATTTCTCACGGTTCTGGAGAAAAGAAAGTCCAAGATGGAGGTACCAATGGCCTTGGCATGGGGAAAGGGCCTGGTGTGAGCCTCACGGGATTGCTGTACCCCGTCAGGGCAGAACGGGGGAGGCAGTTGTCTGAAACCTCTTAGGAGGGTGCTCAACCCACACTCCAGGCCCTGATCTAACCACACCCCACAGTGCTCATCTGCTAACGTCGTCACTGTGGTGTTTGGCATTTTGGAGGAACAGCTATCTTCAAAGCAGAGCATCCAATTTAATAAACTTTCAAAATACAAACTTCCCTCTGCCAAAACGCTGGCAAGAGGAAAACCATTAAGTGCATCCCATTTTTTGCTTTCTGTTGCACACATTAGGTGGGAGCCCGGCTTTTCCATTTTAAAGATACTGCCCTTCGTGAAAGACAGCGCCCTTGCTTGTGCGGTCCCTACAGGTTAGGAAGGAGGAGGGGCCTGGGTTTTGTCCAGGCAGCGTTGATTGACATTCACACCTGGAAGAAAGATGAGAAAAACTCTGTGCTGTGTGTTCATGTTTGCACTTCAAGAAATGAAAGGGCCAAGCCCTCGGGCGCTCACTAGAGAATCTAAAATGTACTTTTCCTGCCCCTTGCCGCATCTTATCCAGTATTTTATTGTATCCATTATTTTTTGTAGTCATCGCCACCATTTTGTGTTTAGTCAAAAAAAATATGAATCCCTTATTGCTCCCTCAGGTCTGCAATCGTGTGGGATGATGTTAACCTCCTTTTAATAAATACCCCTTGGGCAGCTGCTACGGGCCAGTCCTTGTACTCAGAGCTTGTTGAAAACTTGCTTTGTATATCGGTTAAGACGCTGGGGCCGAGCATCCCAGGAAACCTCAATTCAACTTTGCTTCAACAATCAGGAAGTATTATTCTCCATATAACGTTGATTCAAGAGGTGTTTACTTCAGTGACTCCAAAGTTAGGTCTTGCTAGTATTTGCAGTCTGTGTGCTGCTAAGACGCCTGAAGGACCTTGTTGACTGTTTCATTTCCAAGTTTTCCATAGTTCAGAAATCAATGCTGAAAGGAGGAGACGAAGTCCTTTCTCCTTGTGTTTCTCTTCATCAGTGAGGAGACATTCTCAGGCTCCTCTGCAATCTTCCCTTTGCGTATTGTTGGTGATGTTTGGCTCGGCCAGGGCCATGGTCCCCTTCATCAAGCAATGACAAGGGAGGGCAGGGGTGTTTCCTAGACGGGCAGAGACTAGCAGGGATTTACCTTTTCTTGCTGGACGCCACCAGCAAGGGAAAAACTTCTATCACATTATAGCTTGTGAAAGTGCTAGAAGATAAAACAAATCAGTGAAAAGTTTGATACCAGTGCTCATGTAGGGTCATTCTATATGTCTCACCATCTGTCGTTCTAAAGAAAGTCATTGGTGATGCACATGGCACCCTGAAGTCCCAAACATTCATTAGAGGAGAATAATGAGATTTGCCATTCAGTTAGGTGGGCATTCAATGCATATTGATTCTAAAGTGCATTTCAATGTTTAAATAGGTAATAGTATTTCTACCATTGATTATATTTTACACATCCTTGGTACAAAAAAAATAAAGAACCAACTCTTCAAAAGAATAATTGAGAGAATATCTTTTTAAGAATTAGAATTTGCTATATATTTTGAAAATTACTTCATAATGCAAAGTGGCGAACTATATATAACACATATCTATTCAAATTTTAAGTCAGACAATTAAATTTCAAGTGGATTATATAGATTAGTACCTAAGTGATAATGGAATTCAGTTTAATTTTTGAATTTACATAAGGTTATTGTTTTCTTTGGGATGAAAAGGGAAATGACATTTTTATGGTCAGCAAGTGGTCATTTCAATTTTCTCCTATTCTGAGAATGTATAATGAATTGAGATCAATGTAGCAAGTCCAGCTCCTTCATCTTTGTGTGGGTTTTTGTTTCTGCTCTCCCTGTTGTAAAGTACTTCAGACTGAATTGAATAGCAGCTTCCAGGTTATATACTCCAGGGAAAGACTTGTAAAACAAATTTAAGCTTAGTAAGACAGAAAACCAGCTCTAAATAAATAGAAAAATAGGCTTTATGGCCTAAAAACCTTGACCTTAAATCATGGTTGTATACTAGTTCCTAGTGATGTGACCTTGGTATAATAATGTGACCTTTCCCAACTGTTTCTTCTTTTATGTGACAGAAAAAAAAAATATTTCTCTGGTAATCTGTGTTTATGGGGGGGGGATCCAACTCTGAATACCTTACACACACACACACACACACACACACACATGCACGCACACAAAAGACATCAGAAAAGTAATGTTAGAAGCTAAGGAGAGGGACATAAGGCTGGAGAAACAGACTCAAGAAGGAGGCAGGAGCAAGGGCATACGGGGGCCAGGTTTTTCCATGGCTGGGAACGGTCTGGACCAAATCCCACACCGCTGCCTTGGATACCATAAATAACTAATCTACCTGGGAGATTTAAAGCATCAGGAAAGACTTCCCAATTCACTGAACATAGGCCATTATTCCTGCTCTCACTGCTGCCTAAAATAGAAAAAAAGGAATACTGTCTCCTTCGGTTTATATTGTATAACCTGCTTATCCCTGCTACTTCCACTAGGGCTACATGCAAAGAGAATGAAGCAGGTCTCCTATAGCAAAAATACGATAGATATAGATATAATAGATAGAGATCTCTACATAGATATCTCATTTAAGCTTCACAAGGACCCTGAAAAGTATTGGAATATCAAGAAACAGTCCCAAAAGTTCAATAGCTTTTCCAAAATCACACTAATATTAAGTAAATGTGTGGAGCCTGTTTCTATGTCTAAATCCATTTGTTTCCATTTGTGGTTTTTTTTTAATTATACCATACAATCTTTATGTAAAAGAAAACTTCTAGTTCTATTAAACGTCACATGTTGCAGGATTTCTGGTTGGATTAATGCTTGCAGGCAACAGACGCCCAGAGAGGCATCTGAGGTGAGTTAGGCAAAGGGGTTTTGAAGTCAGCAGGGATCTTCTCATAATAGGAGGAAAGAGACAGAGTGCTTCAAGTACATGATGGAGAAAATACCAAAGATAATGGATTAAGCCAGCCAAATATTAGATGGAGAATCTGATTCTCTGATTACTGAATGACAGTGTAGGTAAAAAGTTACAGCTCCATATGAGAAAGCCTTTGCTCTGGGGAATAGATTGATAACTTTGAAGAAGATTCTGAGACATTCAGTAAATCACACCCTAATGTTGGAACCTCAGACTTGAATCAGCATAAACCACATTACAGACGCTGCTCTTGACTCTAAGCTGAAAGCAGCTTTACAGTGAATCAGGACTAACAGCTTTGTGTGATGGCGCTGTCATAATCGGTGGTAAAACTGGGCTCAGGATCCATTACCAGACCACATAAGGAAGCTTCCTGCCAAGGAGAGGACTCCACTTCCTGATCAGGGCCAGGAAGCTGGACATTCAGAAAGTCCATCACCAAAACTGGTTCCTCCAGGGAAACTACCTCATTAGAACTCTGAGACCATGTGCTGTGACCAGCACTGTGACCAGCCCAACCCTGCCACCCCTGTTACATTCATGTGTGCGCTCAGCCTCACGCTCTGCAAAATTAAGTTGCAAATTCAAGTACTGAGCCTACACTTCCGATTTGTGGAACATAAATCATGTCTGGAAACCTAACTCCCAGGGAGTCAGGAAACGTTATTTTTAGTTTTCCAATGTCTGCAGTACAAGAAAAAACATCAGAGGGATGGTGCAGAAACTGTCAAGTAAGCTAATCTGTTCTATCTGCCACATCATTAATGTTTTTAGAAAATCTGTTTTTCAAATGGAAACAATATGAGATCCATTGCTGCCCATTTATTACATCTAAAAGAAAACTAGTGAGCAAATATAACTTCTTCAGTTTCAAGAAAAAATACATTTTGCTTACAAAGGGAAATGTTTGCTCATTTTCACCAAAACTTTTTTTTCCCCCAAACACATGCCAGGGTGTGTATCCATTAAAACAAACTACTCAGGCCGTCAGCAGTTTCTGGGAGAAACATTGTCATTCATAAACCAGTAATATTCACTCCTCAGCTACCTCATAATTCCATTTTGACCCATCCTGAGAAGATTTCGTATTAGTCACTTTGGCTAACATTACAAAACTGAGGACAAATAATGTGGAACAGAGTGTAAAATCTCAAAGAGGCTTGAAAAACCTCGATTATGACTAAGTAAACAACTAGTGGAATTTAGAATAACAAAGTGTAAAAGGCATGAACCTCTGGAACAAAATATGTTCCAGTGAGACGCATTTTCAAAAGGCTCTGAGAACCAAGTACTCATCTGGAGAAAGCTATGAATATTACACTAAAACCAGGGAGGAAGAGGGGAAAGAGGGCACATCCTCAGACCTTTTCAAAGCATTAAACAAAACGTTAGTACATGGGGTTATTTCAGCAGGGACTCCTGATGCCATCTTGCTGGGCTTTCCAGTGTTGTTAGGAATTACTTCCTAAAACACAGCATGGTCTTGTCAAGACCACAAGATTCAGCATTTGTGGGGACAGATCTTTCATTTTCAAACAACCTAAGAGCTCCAAAACTGCTCTGCGTTTCAACCCCTCCTCTCAGTTTTGCTATTTCTATGTGGACTAGAATTGGCCAAGACCTTACAACTGCTATCTTTACCTTGTTGGTTTGCACAATCAAGTAAACTCAGTACTCCCTCTGACAAACATCCCAGCACTGTGCTATGGAGCCCTGTGTGACATTTTATAAAATGTAGCTGAAGATTTTAGATGCCATGTGCTTTTGCATAATAATAATAAGAAAAAAAAATTGTTACTTTTTAAAGTATCCTATATATTATATCATTCATTGACTTATTACTGTTCCAGGACCTGTGCCAAATACTGTCAGTAAATTAGCATACCTGTTATCTCTATCTCTCTTTTGTTCTTCCTTTGCATTCAACAGCAACACACCAAAAACTGCAGAAATGTCTGTTTGGGAGTCATATGACAAACTTTTACCAATATTTATTAAGAGCCAACTTTCTAACAATAAAAATTAATCTAGCAACAGAGACCTGAAGATAGAAAGACCTGCCTTGTGCCTTGTAGCATGTTTCTCTGAATGCCACTGCGTTTGAGAGTAGCTGAGTTATCAGGAAAGGTGTCCAGCCCAATGTCTTTACCTTCTCCCTACATCTAAAGAACTAGGTTGCATTTTGCCTTCTTTTCTTTCAATATGAGTAGTATATGGTAAGGGGTGGCAAATGTTTTGCAAAAGCTATATATATATATATATATATATATATATATATATATATATATATAGTATTCAAGAATATCCCAGAACTCCTCAAATCAGCTATAAGAACACAAAAACCTTGATTTTTAACATGATTAAAGATTTTAGCAAACACTTCACTGAAAAAATACACAAGTGCCAAATAAAATTAAAAGTCTCTAAAAAGTGTTCCACATTATATGTCTTTGGGAAAACACCTGTTAGGACAGCAGCAAGATACTACTATATGCCTTAGAATAACCAAAACTCAGCACACTGCCCAATGCCGACAAGGATGTGAATCAAGAGAAAAACTCGTTCATTGCCAATAGGCATGCAAAACAGTGCTGCAACCTTGAAAGGTAGTTTGATGGCTTCTTTTAAAACTAAAAGTATGACCCAGCAATTACATTTCTTGGTGTTTACCTATTATGTCCACACAAAACCCTGCCCCCAGCTGTTTATAGCAGGTTTATTTGTAATTGCCAAATCTCGGATGCAACCAAGATCTTCTTCCATAGGTGAATAGGGCTAAACTGTGGCATACCCAGACACTAAAAAGAAATGAGCTACAAGTCATAGAAAGACAGTTTAGAGAAAACTTAGGTGCAAGCTACTATGTGAAATATGCCAATCCAAAAGAGCTGTGTACTGTCTGATTTCTATTGATACGACGTTCTAGAAAAAGCACAACTGTGGAGACAGCGCAAAGATTAGTAGTTTCCAGCACATGAGAAGAAGCCAGATACAGGCCATGCACAGAGAATGTTGAGGTTAAATGTTCCTCTCTTCTCTTCTCCATCTAATCCCATACACAATTTGCTGACTATACCCTAAAATTACGAAGTTCAGAATCCTGCCCTCATCTCACTGGTATAAACCTTAACCTGTGGTTATTTAATAAATAATTTTTCTGTCTGCTTGTCTCAGTGACTCTTCTCATTTCTGAGACAAAATACCCATGGTCCAAAGGTAAAGAAGGAAAGATTTGTTTAGCTGATGGTTTGTAGAGGTTTTAGGTCATGGTTGGTTTCAAGGCAGAGTGGCATGGCAGAGATGCATCACAGAGGAGAATCAATCCAGGGCATGGCACTTACAGGCAGGAGTCAGCAAAACAGCAAAGTAGTGAAGCAGTAGCAGAGTGCCTGTCCCTTTTATCCTTTCTAAGGCTACCCACACTTTGGGTGGTGTCTCCCACAACCACTGTGGTGACACTGCACCCAGAACTATACCAAAAACAATCAGTGGACTAATTTAGTAATCAAACATTTTTAACCCCAGCATCACACAGCCCAGACCCAGCCATCTCTGCAAAGTCCTGTTACCACATGAGGTTTTGAGGAAAACTTTAACCTCAAGCCATAACATTAGTATTACAAACTACTCTGCAGAATGTATTCATTAGTGAAAAAATACAGCCAAATTGTCAGTTTCAAATATTAAAAGTTTATTGTGCTCAGTTTCTCCCAGAATTTGAAGATGGAATTTCATTAAATGAAAATTTGTACCAAATCAGTCAGTAAAAAGAACCTTTAGTAAATAAGTAGTTTCTTGTTTTTTTTTAAAGACTGTAAGATCTTGGAAGTTTTGCACATCTTCTGCAGCCCTCAGTTTCTCCATCACTGTAGAGAAAGAATTGCACATGAAGACTGAGATTTGCATGGTCTTGTGACAGCTCGTGCAGCCACCAAAAGAAAGGAGATTATTAATACTACCAGATAGATGCTGCTAATATATTTCTGAAAGGAAATCCTACCTACTGAGAATCCAGCAATAAATTGTTGTCTTAGAGCATTTCAGTTGCACACACTTTCTGGTAATATCCATTATATTAAAGGCCATTTGTAAGGTTTCCATATCTTGATTTATTCTACTCTGGGATTGCTTTCTGAAGGGATAATCTCATTTATGATATTGCCTTTTTAAGATGTAGCAGCATTATACAGAAAGATAAATTTGTGCTGCCAACTAAATGCAAATGATCACTATTTTGAAGAAATAATTTCAGGCCATTATTTTATGCAGAAAGAGATTTATATATGTTTAAACTTTAGAAGCAATGGAATAAATAAAATCAGTCTGTTCTGGGGGTTGAAAAAAAGCAACAGTATGTGAAGAGCCATATTGTACTAGAGGTTGGTGTCCAGATGGCATTTCACCCATGTACTCTGTGGAATCGCTTTGAGATTGCTGGGGTGTCCATGTACACTGGTGTTTACAAAGTCTATCAGAACAGCTGAAAGGGAATGGAAATCTGATGTTAGCAAAGTTGGTTCTCACTCATGCCTCAAAATCCGTGAGTCACCACTAGTATGATCTGGTCATACTTGATCGGTTTACCTAAAACATCCCTATTGTTTTTAGGTTTATACTTCTCAAGAGCACATGTTAGTTATTTTCCAGAGAATACAAGAAAGAAAAGAAAAAGGTTATATTTAGCTTTGTACTTCTCAGGAATAAGAATCCAGGTGAGGGAAATACTTTGTGAAAGTGACATTTGCAAAACGTTTTTAGATACTGCCATTATGGAAATTACTGTTAAATGTTAGGCGCTTTCGTTTATTTTACTGTTTGAAGCCAAAGCCAGAACATCTTAGCTATTTAAAAGCCACTGCTGACATTGCCTTGGAACAGCCCTGGAACACACCTGATATTATTGTTGCAACTTGGCCTCTCACAATTACGGGTCTCTTTCTCTTTGAGCCTAAACATGACCTTGGGTGACTCCTTCTCATCAAAGCACACCTGGGAGCCATTACAAGTAGAAGGGAGTCATCTGAGTATAAAACCCAGGAAAATGCATCGTTTAACAGTTTGCTATATTTATGTGTAAAAACGCAAGCATGTGCATACACACACACACACACACACACACACACGCAATGCCTCACTGGAGAAAAGTCATCCCTGGAGGTTAAAATATAATACAGACTCCATCATTTTTACCCAAGATCATCCACCTTCTCTTAAATAGCCCACCTGCTCCTGTTCTTGCTTCCATACACTCGATGCCCAATTTTATATGTAAACTCTGGGATGTCACTGCTGTCTTCAGACTCTCCAGAAATTCCCCTTCCATTTGGCATAAAATCCCAAGACTCTATAGCAGGCTTCAAAACCCTCTGTGATTGGGAACCCGGCCATCTCTCTGTCATCTTTTCTCTTCCTGTTTTCATCTCCGTGACTGCTCCCTTACAATCAGACTGGCCTCTGGCGTGTGAACACACCGTGGCACAAAGATCTTGTCTTGTGGTCTTTCCACAAGTGGTTCGCCAGGCAGAGCACACTTCCTGTAAATGTCCATATGGCCTCTCATTGAGGAGGTCTTCAAGCCTTTGCTCAGATATACTCTCTGAGTGTGGTCTACCCTGGCTACAATTTTTCTAACTGTGATCCAAATCATGGCTCTCAACTTTCCGCCCTTGATTAATTCATTTCTTTAGTTCGCTTATATGAAATAATGTTTAATTATCTTTTTTCTCCTCATGAACATAAATTTCAAGGCAGTCCTTTATTCATGACTTTGTTTCCAACATCCTATTTTACATGGTAGATGGCTATAAATTGTTGGTTAAATTGATGATACGTGCATCAAAAAATTAACAAGAGGTTTTTTCCACAGGTAGTCAGAGATGTGTAGATGTAAAGTAGACATTAATGTAATTTTGATAAACACACATCTGTTTGCAATGGCCAGTTTGGAAATTTGTGATTTGTGGCTGAAAAGTAAGAACTATCACATTCTTCTTTCTTACTGAACAATCTGGTTATACTCGAATGGCACAAATTTGGAAAATGAACAAAACAAGAATTCAAAATGATAAGATAAAACATAAAAATGTCTCAGTCATGTTAATGGATTCTGGGGTTTATTTAAAATGATGGTCTCTTTCTTTGCAAGGATATGGCTATGTGTTAATCAGAAAAGATCTTGTGAATTAGATAAATAATTTTCTTCAATTTTTCCCACTACCTAACAGTTTGTTCTCTTTCATTTAAAAGATGAACTTCAGCAGGTGTTTTTTTTCCTTCTATGTTAAAAATATTTCTATATATGCAAAATGTCTCTTAGGTCTTTTAGTAACTAAGCCCAAAATGCTTTTTTTGTTCCTATTTTCAAAACTGGTTCTTTAGTAAAAATATGATCCTACTCTGGCAACAATGAAGATTAGCTACTATTTGTGGTGTGGGTTTTATTTCTGTCTTTGGCTATTTAGTGTACAAATGAATTAGTATGAAGAGTTAACAGTGCTTTAAAAAATAAGCAGGAGTTCAATCTCCATTGCTTTTGATGCAGTGTTTCATCAATATCCAAGGACCTCGTGCTAAAAACAGGATGGTACATTAATCTTAAAGTTCAATGGTCTGTTATTTGCTGTAGAAATGATTCTTCTGGTCTTTAGGATTAGGCTAGTGTCCAAAAAATAAGGTGCAGGAAGTGAAAAAATAAAGCTCAGAGAATAAAATGGAAAGGACTAAAAGGAAAATTAATAACTGTTAAACCAAAGTCATAAATGTAGTTCTTAACTACTCAGTGACTAAAAAGCATGTCTTCACCAGATAATGGAAATAAAGAAGATAAATAATTTAAATAAAAGTTCAAGCATGTATAAACAGCTTCTCCAATAAATATTTAAAAGAAAAAATTGTTCAAGGGAAAAGAGGAGAACCTAGAAAAATCAATGACTAGGAGTCTATATTATCTGTTACCAACAAAAAGATTGTAAAATTGAAATAGCACAGAGTGAATGTTAAAATGCTTTCTGGCATCATTTATTGTAGAAACCTAGCTTATTACTATAAAACTTTAAAAGTAAAGGTTTTATACAAAAATTCTGATTCCTATAAAATGCAATCAACTGAAAAGTTTTGTTTTATTTTGATAGTAAGTATCAGTTCATTTTTACCATTGCTGCCATTTTGGAAGCAAAAGCATTATGAGACACAGTGAGTCACCTGTACATCCTCAGTAAACCCTGTCAAAGCCAACAGAAGGACTGAGTTTGCCAAATAAAGTAGGCCCTTCCCATCCCTGGTATCTGTCTCACACATTGCCTACTCTATCTCATCTACTTAATTGTATATATTGTTGATATTATGTACATTATTAATAATACTGAGTCATTAAACTTCAAATATTATTGTAGAGCCTTATAGCTATAGTAGCATTATTAAATCCCTGAAGTTTAACAATGAAGAAACAAAATCTGCATTCAAAGTTTTTCAATGGTCTCAATAAATTCCTTTAAAAATTGTTTTTTGGAATCCAGAACTTCACCCATGGCATTTAGTTGTCATGTATATTTAATCTCCTTGAATCTGGACCAGATCTCAGTGTCTCTCATAAGTGTCTTTTTAAAATAAAGGAGCAACAACAAAAAGAAAGAAAGAAAGAAAGAAAGAAAGAAAGAAAGAAAGAAAGAAAAAGGAAGGAAGGAAGGAAGGAAGGAAGGAAGGAAGGGGAACGAAAAAACACTGTCCTGCAAATCGTTGTGTAGAGAAAGGTAGCTATTAACACAAAGAAAAGCATTTATCGATATGAGCTAAGTATTTGTGTAAATAAGCTAAATTTATAGGGAGTTTTCAGTTCCTTCAAGTAGGTGCACAAAGACTGACCTTCCCATATGGGCCCGAGTCTGGAGGGTGTTGGAAGAAAAGCCAGTCAGGTAGCACTGGGCATCTGAAGCTCAGCCTCTCTGCAGTCCCATGGGAGAGCTCTGTGTTCTTAAGCAAAGGCCATATACATTTCCTTGTCTAGTGAAGTCTGTCTCCCTTACTGGCTTACAAAATGGAATTGGTCATGTGAAATAACCATGCAAAGTAGTGACAGTGATGCTTATCTTTTAATAAACATTAGCTATTTTTTTATATAAAATAGTAGAATAAGTCTAAGATTTACACACAAAAAGAGCAAATCAGATCCAGTCTCCAGTTTTTACTAGTATGAATTTATTTAAGTTTTTGACCTCTCTGAGCTTTCTTCATTCATTCCAAGTTAGGGATAAGTATTCCCACCACTCAGACTTCTTTGGAAGAAGCAGGAATTAGCATGAAAGATGCTGTCTTGTTCTGGTCTGGCCAGGATTCATGTTATTGCTTTAAATATCTCTTCTTCCTGTTCCATACACTGCTCCTCCTGCCCTGAGACTCTCTGTTTTAATTCTGGGACTACAATTCATTCATTCTCTTCTTCTTTCATTCAGCAAAAGGCATTGCCTACCAGTTGTGTGGCCTCAGTGTTGAAGGCAAAGATTTATTTCCTCACAGAGCTCCCATTCTCACAAGAGAGGCAAACAATGAACACAATAAGTGAATCACACAGTATATGCACAGATGATCTGTACTGTGAAAGAGCTAGGGCAGAGAGGAGGAAGAAAAAGGAAACAATGGAGGGAACAGAACAAAGTTAGGATGGAGAAGTTTGCAATATGATGTATCCATTACCCATGATACTAAAACTTTGTAGTTCTTTAACCTTTCTGGCCTCGGTTTTTTTACCGTAAAATGAAGAAAATAACACTGTTAAATGTGTAAGATTTCTTTGATGTTTATATGAATTAATCCATGTATGTCAGTCAGCCTTCTGTCACTGGGACAAAATACCAGACAGATATGACTTAAAGGAAGAAAGGTTTATTCCAGCTCACAGTTTCAAAAGTTCCATCAGCAGCCTACTGGCTTCAAAGGTAAAAGCATCATGGTAGAAGGGTATGGTGCAGACAAGCTGATCACCTATGTCAACAGGGAAACTGGGAGGGAAAGAGGCAGAAAAGTGGCTGGGGGCCAGACACATGCTTCAAAGCCACCCTTCCCCTAGTGGCCTGCTTCATCCAATTTGCTCCCCCTTCTAATAAGCCCATTGAACTATGGAGTCATCAATTGGTTAACCCATTGATCAGTTGTAGCCCTTAGGATCCAATTAATTCCCAGAGTACTGCAGGAGCTATGTCTTTGAACAGTGATGCTTTTGGAAGGACACTTTGGATCCCTTATAACATCACATAATGCTGTGCTGTCACAAGAGCCAAGGCAAAGGATAACCTTAAGTGTCCTCGAGTGTATGAATAGATAAAGAAAATGTACATGTGTACAATGGAATCTTCTCGGACTTAATAGTGGTTGAATCCTGTCAATTTTGACAAGGATAAACCATTGTATAAAGTGAAATAAGCAAGGCACAAAAAGATAAATGCCATATGTTTTCATTCGTGTACAAAATCTCTAAGAGCTGAACTCATAGGAGAAAAGAAAGGAGAGGAGCCAGAGGGTGAGGTAAATAAAGAGATGCGGTGAATGGGTACAAAGTCAGTTAGATAAGAAGACTCAGTTCCGTGATCCTATCAAACAGTAGAGACTATGGTTAATAATATTGAAATAAATATTTCAAAATAGCTAAGAGAGGATTTGAAGTGTCTATACTGTGAAGATGTATGGGGGACAGATGAGCTAAATACTATGGTTGATTATTACACAATGTACACATGTATCAGGGCATACATTGTATGCCATAAATATCTGCAATTATTGTGTGCTAACTATAAAAAGAACATAGAACAATGCTTAGCACATAGTAACTCTTTAGTAGATGTTTACTACTACTATTATGATTAGGAATTTGAAAAATGTGACTACTTGCTGAATGATAGTCTATCAACTTCATTATTTTCAGTCTGTCCCTATTGTCCAATTTCTATGTTTTAAAAAGCTTGAAATGAACCCTCCTTGAAAATTAGAAATGAGCCCTCATAGAAGTTTTTAAAACCAGCTAAAATTTACATGAACCATATAAAAGAAGTGCAAATATTCAACATATATTAAACAATTTATTGGTGGGTTCAATGTGTTTACATACAATCAATCACAATGCTACTAAGAAATTTTAAGAACCAACACCACCACTGTAGATGACAAAATCAATGACAATATAATTGAATATTGGTAGGGGAAAAAAAAGAGACTACAAATAGTTTAAAGTTTACCAAATCCCTATAAATAAAGATTTTACGCAAGAGATGTTGAAACCATAACTCAATTGGACTGAGACTGGTGTTCAAAACAGTTTCCCAGAAGCAGAGTTTTTTCCCTTATCCATATATTTACCTTAATTGCCCATCACAATGCAGGGCTGAGTGTCAGAAGAACCCAATAAAAATGAATAAATAACACCTAGATTCCTATTAAATATTTAGCCTGTCTGGGAGGAAAAACAAGCAAGTGAGACATACTTTTATAATGACTTTCTTCTACTGATTAATTCTACTGCGTAGTGAGTTTATCTGAATTATATCCAACCAGACTAAATGGAGTTCTGGGCTTCTGATTGGCTTGTTCAGTCCCATGTCAGGGAATTGCTTCAGTGCCTAAGTGAGTAAGAGAAATACAGCAGGTGAAGGAGTGAGTGGGCAAGAATACGGCAGTAGAAAACTTATTCCAGCCAAATAAAGAAGCACAAGGAAAATCATTAGCGCTGATTCAACTGACCAACAAAGCTAATCAGCCCTTAGGAGAAGTATACCTAAGATCTGGGGTTCAGAGAGCCAGATAGAGTTCTTTTGTCTACATTATTTTTATAAAAGTAGAAATAGAATGATTGTTTCTGCCTACTTCACACGCAAAAATACACTATTCATTAATAAAGTAACTCTTAGACTTATATTGCACATCATCTATACTTTAAGCAGTAATTTGTAGGACTTTACATATGCAGACAAAAGCTTAAAATAGCTTATTAAAAGTAATATATTATTTTGAGTAACTAAATAGAAATTGAATATATAAGATACTCTGGCTTCAGGTAAGATTTGATCTAGCTGCATACAGTGTCAATGGGACATTCTCCCCCACCCACCCATTTTCCATGGTGTGAGTTTCATCCACTTACTCCTAACAGACAGCATCCATAACTCTCCCTCTGTTACAGCAGAATGATCATCAATCTCATTTCAGGCTTCCCATTCTCACACAATACCATCAGCAATATTCTGGGACTTGCTTTTACTCTGTGCTCCAAATTAGTCCACCAAATATTTACTGGATGTGCTGATGTGTTAGCAACGTGGTGGATCAGTCCTACAGGATTTGAGAGCTCAATAAAAATGCACTGCCCAAATAAAGATAGTATCATGGTCCTGAGGGCAGTGGAGAAGTTCAATGCTGAGAAGGTAACAAGAGCTCCTTTCCAAGGGCTTAACTTATCAGCCTCTGATGGAGGCTGCTAATGTAGTTACAAATAACTGTGGTGACTGGGCATTATTTTTTCATGAGGCTAGGTCAGAAAATGCTTTAAATCCCCACCAAGGAATTTGAGGTTCAGCCTTTGGTGTTGGGGAATTTGGAGGACTGTGAGTGGGGGGAAGAATGTGGTCAGGCTTTTTCCATTCTTTACAGAGGTCATAGTATTTTTATAATACACACAGATGTGTGCACATCCACAACTTGAAAAGAAAGACATAGGAATTGTGTCTTTTAACAGCAAAAGAAATGAAAAGTATGAGAGTGTCAGTTGCTTACAACAAAGTGGAATGGGACCAAGAAAAAGGCACACATTTGTCTTGTGGGAACCTTTGAAAAAACATCCCTATGCAACAAAGACAGTCCTTGGCTCATTTGAAGAGAAAACACTGACAAAATGGTACAAGAAAAGTACAAGATCATTGCAATAGTTCTGCCTCTTCATGCCTTCGGGCTTCCAACAGGTTTTGATCCTTAACTCTGTGAGTTTGAAAAAAAAAAATCCCTAAGTGAAATATCATTGTTCCTTGGTCCCTCTGTAAGACATCGGAGATCAAGGACCAAGATGTATACAAAGAAACAAACATAAGGAAGCAGCAGTCATCTGGGAAGGGAACGAATGCCTCAACTGAGCGGGCGGGGAGCTCCCAGCAAGGGCTGCACCTCCGCTAATCCAGCTTCGCCTTCAGAGCGGCCCTGCCGGGGCTGCAGCAGGGGCAACTCTGTAACTAAAACGACCGCGCGCTTTCTCCCATCAGTTCAGCGGACCCGAGGAAGTGAGAGGTGAAAAGAGGAAGTCCCTGCAAGGCAGAACGGGTGAGGGCAGCCACGCTGCAGGCACAAGCAGGTCTGTTAGAAGGCAAGCAGCTGGACCTCGGAGGCCAGAGTCGGAAACGCCACCTCCCCTTCAGCAATGCGGCAATCTCGTGGGAGACAATTAACACAGTGTCACCAAAAGCAAGCCTCAGCCTTTGACCAGCCCCTGCGAAAGGCGAAAAATTGCTTTTCATACACAGTTGTCAAGAAACCTGCTGAACGAAAGCATCTGCCAGTGAATGTCAACAAAATTTACAGCTAAATACATATAAAAGCAGTCTGAATATCTGCCAGTTCCCTCATATTATCAATATTCAGCTAAGCCATCTGCTTAAAAAAAAAAAAAAACCACAGGTTAAGCAAGTTTTTCTTTGTTTTTTTTTTTAATACATAGAATGTTCACAGAGAGCCTTGGTTAGAATTACAATTGATTTGAAGGCAATATCCTTTATGGGGAACATAGCAAGCTAACACTCAGCAATATTTGCCCTTTGTAGACAAGCCACCATGAGGAAAAGAACCTTACAACTGAGTGCATGGGCAGCCGTCATTTGTGTTTCTGTTCTGGGCCTGCTGCAGTTTGGACTGTTCCCAAAACCGCTTTCAGTTTGGCCAGTCCATTAGAAGGACTCGCAGAACCCAGTGAAAGTCATTGCACTCCTGGTTAAGCTGTTACACCTAAGAGATGCACATGGAAAGCACCAAGGCAGGGCACACAGCAGGCAAAACCCAGGGAGCTTCCATATATGGAGGTCCCTTTGTGTTCTCCCGCAGGAGTCATAGATAGAGAGCACTTCTCTTCTGTATGACACGCGACAATATGGTCAGCTTTAACCAGCTAGCGTTCACGTGACCCCCCACCCCGGGTCCACGCGCTTTGTGAAGGCTCCATCCTACAGACATCTGTTGACTGCCTGTGTGCGGCCCACGGAAGATGGATCAAGAGGAAGCGAATACCTTGTAACCCAAAGCCCCATCCACATCACATGATTTTTTTCCTAGAAACCTCCATCACACACTGATACTGATTGGCTGAAAGCCCCAAACAAAGCCCCCTCTGTCCCAATCTGGTGGGACATTCCAGGATGAGAAAGCTCTTCCTAGAAACCAAAGTCACAGGCCAGACCTCTCTGTGGACAAGGTGTGACTTGGAGACACCTAATAAACTATCTGTTATTTGTTGAAAGTAGACCAGGATGGGAATTGAGGATGGATTCCACAGTCTTTTCATTGTTTCAGTACAGTCTTCCTATTTTTTCTCTTCCTGTAATTCAAGTAACATTTTTTTCTAGATAGGTTAATAAAAGGAGACATGCATGAAGTTATTTCATAGGAGTGCTTACATACTCCCGAAAGGAAAATGGTAGTATGAGGCCTAGAAAGACACAAAAAACTCTTACTATGATTTCTAGGCAAAACTCTTAAGTCTATTTAAGACTCCCTTATGATATAAGTTTACTGTGAACTAAAATCTAAAGTAAAACCTAAATATCTGCAAAAGTGAGCACCAATGAAATAAAACATGCTTGAAGATGCCTTACTCAATAGCAAATCAAGTTAGAATCCAGATTGAAGAAATTTTAAAACATCAAAATTTTAGCAGCAGTAAAGAAGGCACATGAGTGACTAATGGATCATTGCAATGACATCTTTCTTTTTAAATCTTGAATCAAGACTTGTTCCCTAACATAATAAAGAATTAAAAGGATTTTCTTAAGGGTGTTTTAGTCTTTCTTAAGCAAGTATGCATGCTATTTCTTACACCACTTCTAAATTTTAAAATTAACATTATACAAGGACTAAAGTTATGTTATGGCTTTTGTTGTTAACTTTTAAAATTTTGAAGAGCATTTTACATAGAACAATGGTACAAACATTTATTACATACTCATGAGGACAGTTGTTTAAAGTTGCACATTATTAGCATGCAAATATGTTAAGTATATTCCACTCTTGTCACACAAATCTCAGGTTAATATAACCAGTTCTTCCTTTTTCCTTTATACTTGGAGGAGATTAAACGACTCAAACTTTAAATATGTTTTTCAAACATCTTTGTAAATGGTTTAAGGAAATACTCATTACCCCCTGGTTTTCAAACCACATCTTTAAAATACTTCATAGCCATCTATGGAAAGCAATAAAGTTTCATATTTTAAAACATAAGCTATGTGATGATCCAGAGAGGTAAAAGAATAATATAATAAAATTTAAGTATGCACCAACCGTGCTCACCAAATGCTAATGTTCACTGTTTTCTCACTTCAGAAGTCTCTTTTGTGATACAGTTGAAGAACCTTTGTGCTATTCTTCTACACTACCCGCATTTGAATTTAGGATAGCTCTTTCCTAGAATATATATATCCATTAAAATTTGTATTTTGAGATACAGTGTTTTACAGTTTTATATAGTCTATTTTTTCTCCTTGTCTGACCTCACTGAATTTCTAATGCTTCTTTCTCTTCTAATGCTTTTTCTCAGTTGATTTGGAAGCTATGTATTTCATATGTCTATTCTTTTACTGGTTGAGTTCACTTGCACTTTAGCATG
Organism: Hydrochoerus hydrochaeris; assembly: GCA_004027455.1. NCBI lineage: Eukaryota > Metazoa > Chordata > Mammalia > Rodentia > Hydrochaeridae > Hydrochoerus > Hydrochoerus hydrochaeris. Next base: position 50,774 of record PVLA01005729.1, read on the forward strand.
AGAGTTAACTCCACATGTTTCAAAAAGTTTCACTATGTCCAGAAACCTCTTCCCAAAGAAACAAAGAAATTTAATATTGTTTACATACCCGAGAGCAACTTTTCACCTCATGGTTACATACTCATGCCATCTTCCTTCTTCGGTTTTCAGTTTTTATTTATGGTTTTACTAACACACAAGCATCACATCTATACGTGTGCACACACACAGGTGCACACATGCAGACACACACACACACACACTGGCTTGCTCTGAATTCTTTATTCACCAGTAAATTATTCCAAAATACACCACTTTCTGTGTTTGCCTCCCTTTTCTAACTATCCTTCCCCCTGGATTAACTTTTCCTTTTGTTAAAAGACATTCTTTACTTCTTTCAGCATGAGCTTGTGGGTGGTGAGCTTTCTTAGAGTAGGTATGTTTAAAAATGTGTTCAGGGTTTTTGAATAATAGCAGTGTTAACCCAAAGGGTTGAGCTGTCAGAGAACAGTTCTGCACATCATAGATCTTACCCAGCACCAAACTTTATTAATGATTCAAAAGATACAGGCAAAAAGCAGGCTCAGGCAGGACACTCATTTCCTGCAGGGACACAAGACTAAATGCGGCTTTCAAAAATGTGGCTTTCCCTACTTTAGGATGAATTTTCATCTCAAAAAAAAAAAAAAAAACAGAACAGTATTGAAAAATATATGCCCATCGTTTACAGAGGAAACCTTTTGGAATTTGGAGCTCTTTTTTTCTGTACTGTGGTAATTACAGGGATTGGGAATTGCGTAGGTGACTACCACTCCCCTGTCCATTCTTGAGTAAGCCATGCTCCATACTTCCACGAGATCCAGGTTCATTTACAATGAGCAATCTAGAGAGGCCAAATATATTCTATGAGAATATTTTTCTTTGCAAAGACTCCCCGTCTCTAGTATGTGCTGTTATCGTGATAAGGCAGTCGGTTTGAAGTCAACAGACATGGTTAGAAGGACACTGTAGATAATTCATTTTCCCTGGATACCCTAATTAGAGAGGGCGTGAGCTGCAGGTTTGATATGAAACCTTTTTACTTTCAGTGATTTCATAGGGTTTAGAATTCCAGCTTGACAGGTTTGTTTGTGTGTTTGCTTTTTCCTTAGCAAGTTGAAGCTGTCCTTTCATTGTCTCTTAATATCCCGTAGTTGCTAATGAGAAATCTGCTGTCAATCTTCTGTGTTCCTTTGTAGGTAATCTACCCACTGTTCCTGCTAACTTTTATTACAGTCTCCTTACTATTGTCCTCTGCAAGTACCCTGCAATGTTATGTCTGAGTGTGGATTTAGTTTCATTTATCCCAACTGGTACTCACTCTATATGTCCAATTTCACTACTCACATGTCTCAACAGTTTTCTTACAAGTAGTACTTTTCTTGTTGTTATTCCTGGTTTTCTTCTATTAAAACTTCTTTCAGACCATTGTTGGAGCCTTTCAATGTCCTCTAAGTTTCTCCTACCTATACATAATATACATATATCCATGTAAGTACTTTTAAAAATTACATTGTCACTCTCCTGATGAGCATTCCTATATGTTTCCCTCTTCATCTGTTCCTCTGTCCCAGGAGCAAAGTTTCCTTTATATTTAGACTTTTAATTCCTCAGGTATAGAACAGCAAGGATATCTTTCCATATTTGTACCTTTTATTTCATTTCTACCTGTTTGCTGTATAGTTTCTTCTTATTCTGAATGGATGCCTGAGCCTGAATTCTATTTTAGGGAAAGACCAAAAATTCCTTCTTTCTATCAATCAAAATGAAACAATAATGACTTTTTTCCACTGCTGGGCATCTCCAATGCTCTGGTTAATTGCCACTGGATGGTCTAGAAACAATGGAGGTGTAGTTTGACCCATGGCCCTAGAGGCACATGAGTTTAAGATCATGGAGCCCACATCTCATTTAGCTGCTGGGAAGAACCTTATGAGCCTTCAACTCGTGGTAGAAAGACAAAAGTTTAAGCAAAACTGCAAGACAGGAAAAAACAGGGCTGGAGTTCTGAGATAGCTAGGCCATTTTCCCATGGACGACATTCATGAAAACCTCACCCTTGTGGCCAAACACCTCCCACCAAGCCCCTTGCAACACTGACCATTGAGAAATTGCTTCTGGCAGATGAACTTTTGGGAGATAGTGAAACACACTCTAAATACTTACCATCTGCTATAGAAGTTTCCAGTGCATTGTCTTTTTTCAACAAATAGTAAAGAAACATGTACGGATTGGTCAACTCTATTCTATTACCTGGGGGAAAAGAAAACAATAAATCATGTTGCTTCCATTTTCAACTCTCTAAAATATCTTAAGAGTGCTAAGAAAGAATCAGTATATCCTTATGACACACAAGTCCCTGTAGGCCATTTACATTTCATCTTTTATATCAGAATCATCAGTCTAGACATTGGAGAACTACGAAGTTTACATGTCAAGGTTTTCCAAGTATGGTGTTGCATACCTGTGACCCTGGCACTCAAGAGTCTACGGCAGGAAGATTATGGCTGAGTTCAAGACCAGGCTGGGCTATGCTAAGAGTTTCAGGCCAGTCTGAATCACATACAGAAATTTTTCCTAAAAAAAATAAAATAAAAAATTAAGTAAGGCTATAGTTAGGCTGACTTATCCACAAATAGCAGGAAAAATGGAATATGTGAAAGCACAAATTTACATGTATTTCTAAATGAGGAAAACAAATTGTAATTCAGGTGATTTATAGTAAATATATTTAAGCCTTTAATCAATACCTTTCCATTATTTTTGCCATTCCCCCTTATATCTCTTATTTTTTCTGTCACTGCACACACCAACTCCAGGGCAGATTTTAAATAAGGGTCCAAGGAAGCATGGAGAGAGCCTGATTCAGCTCCTGTAAATTTCTCTTCAAGGCTAGTTCTACTGCAAACTGCACTGAAGGGGAATTTCAGTATGAGGAAATAATAGACCAAGGAGGCTCATGACATTTGCAGAGAACAGACATTTTCCAAAGCGGTCTGGAACACAGGTTAGGTACAAGTGACTGGTAGGTTTTAAGGTCAGAAGACAGCTTGTGGAAGGTCAGAATGCCACACTGAAATAAACACCAGGACACTGTCCTGTGGTGAATGGGTTCCCCATTCCCCAAATATCACCTACACAGCACATTGATAAGACAGTGCTGAATTTGTTGCTTCTCTGTGTAACTGCAATAACCGCAACAGAGTGGGTAGTACCTTCCAGGAAGAAGCCAGAGTTAGATTTGATTGAGAACTTTCGGTTTAAAACAACATGTGCAAGGTGGGGATTTGCTTAAAATTGGGGAAGGATGACAATATAATCGTTTAAGATTGGTGAACCTGACAAGAGAGGGTTTTGAGTCTTTTGAAATGGGAAGTTTAAAAAGTCTTAAAGTGCAATCTATTGATGCATTGTATTGAAAGTCTTTCTGCAAGTACTGTAATGAAGACCAATCTTCATTTACCTATTCATCTAGAACTTCCCTATGTTAATAGAGACAGTGGGTTAGTAATGTCACATTAATTGATCAAGTAAGCTGTGTATGCAGAGGGTTTCATTCTCAAGGCCAGCGGCATTGGAGGTTCTTGAGGAGGGACATAGCACGAGCAGCATATTTCACAAAGGTTTTTTTTCTAGCATGTGTGAAATGGAACAAGGTCAATGAGAGACAGAAAGCAGCATTAGCTGGGAAACCATTTTGCAATCACAATTGGTAGATTCGCCTGAGCATAGGAAACAAAATGAGGAGGCTGACAAAAGGGGAACAGGTAGAAAACTAGATGCTTCTGTAGGTTGGTAACGATGGGGTAAGGGAAAGTTAAAGGCTGATAGGAAGAGCCAGAAATTCAAGATGTTAAATTTTTAAATCCACCTGACTACAGAAAAGCAGATTTTCTCACATATTTCCTTAGGATCGCCCCATTCAGTACCATTATTTTAGCATTGCCTTTCTAAGTCTGGTGCATATTAACCCTAGTTGCAAAATGGAATGTAAAATACAACCCCTGGGCACTATGCCAAAGCAATTGGACCTATATGGGTAAACACAGGGTTTGGGCATCAGGATTTTTTTTTTTAATCGGCACTAGGGATGGAACTCACAACCACGCACTTGCAAGGCAGGCACTTATGCCGCTGAGCTAAATCCCCAGCCCAAATTTTTTTTTTTATTGGTACCAGGGATCGAACTCACGACCCATGCTTGCAAGGCAAGTGCTTATGTCACTGAGCTAAATCCCCAGCCCGGGCATCAGGATTTTTACAGTTGCTTAAGTGACTTAGATGCACCATGAGTATGTGGCCCATGAAGGCAATAGTGAGACTGAATTCTTGGTTCTTGACTGTAAGGAAGTTGGACAGCAATGGGACAAAAGACACTTTATTTCACCCAAATTTGTGATATGACCCAGTCCTTCAAGACTTAGTGATGATATCTGTAGTAAAGTGACTTTATTTTCAGTTTCAAAATAAATGTAAGGTGAATGCTTTTATTTTAATTTTGGTTAACATGTCTGTTCTTCATCAGATAATAGTAGCACACTACCTCAGTGTAAAAACACAAGCAGATACAGTGGCTATTGAATTAATTTGGGCAGCTTGAAGAGTGTGAGTGTTCTCAGACATAGATAGAGTATTGATAATTTTTGCATAATGAATTTAATGCCTTTATTTCTGCCAGATATACGTTTCTTTACAGAAAGATTTCAGATCTCTGCTATTTCCTCAGTTAAATAGGTTGTCCCTTTCGGTCTGTCCAAGCTCTCTCTGGCTGCATTAGGCAGATGCAGACAGGGTCTCAGCCAGGTCTACAGTGATGTAAGTGCTTCTGATGAACATTTTGGGTTTTTTTTTTCACCCTAGATAATTCTAATTCCACTTACTGCTTTTCATTTACAGCTCCCTATTTTCTTGTAGATACTAAAGTCAAGCAGAGGATTTTCTCCTCTCAGAAAGTTACACATCTGTTAATAAAATGTGACCAGAAGTAAAGTACTTATTAGAATTTAGTTATACAGTAAATTATGTTTTTTAATAGTTTACCATGCAATCCTACTTACTAAACATGATACATGATGTGCTCTATCTAAAAAAAAAATTCTGTCCTTATGCAACAACCAAATTATCTTAATGGGTGTCCAATTGACAAATGAGATGAATGCCTTCCCCCTGAGTCATTTTCTGATAAAGACACATCGTTTTAGTTGCAGGATGACAAACTATGTGTTCAAAGTGACAAATCATTTAATTAAAATTTACAAGCGGTTAAATACTGTCTGACCCAAATGGAGGCTCTTATCATGAATCAATTTCAGAGGAGGAATAGGCTTTTCAGAAAAACCGATCCCAAATCACCCCAGCACCATGAACATAGTGCCCCGTCTCTTTACCGTGGTGATTTTGAACACCTCTTCTGATTAGAGGCAGTTTTTACCTGGTTCAAAAAGAATTTCCATCTCGTTGAAAAGAATTTAACAGTTTTACTTAATACTTAAGCTCTATTTGGGTTCATGAATATTTAATATCATGTACAACGTTCAAGCAAAATGTTCTTCTATCTTAAGAGAAAATAGCTAAAGTTTTGATGAGTGATGGTTTTTATTGCACATACAGGCCAATGGAAATTGCAATCATGTTTCATGAAAAGGCTGGGTAGTTTTTATTGTTCAAGACTAAGAGTGGCCAATGCATTTACTTCCTAATACAGTAAATGTAAAATTGCTTAAGTAGCATGCTGTATTATTTATGCTGCCAACCACATAATGTGCAGGGGTTTTCATAAAAAATATAAATTAGAGAAATTTCACATGCCAGCGGGCTGTAGATCTGCTTTATGACTCTGACTTAGCAGGTGCCCTTCCGTTTTAGTCTCGCCCTGTAATGAAGTACGTATTTAAGCAGTATTGAAATGCAGATAAAGAATATGATGGATGGAAGGCAAGTTCGTTCCTTTCTCCGCTAACGCTGTACTTCACAAGCTCCATCATTATCAGTTAATGACTTGGGATTCTTTTCATCAATTCATCTCAGCTTTTCGCTCAAGTTTCCCCCCTTCCAAGGCCAAGGTAGATAATGTCTCAAGAAAGGTGTTGATTCAATTTTGGGTAGTAAGACATTTAAGACTGATGGATTCATCTGATATGAAAAATTCACCAATGAATAAGAAAATCTATTTAGATATACTCCCTAGCACCCATGGTCTAAAATGACCCCATAAGTAGAATAAACTTATGATTTTTAGGCAATCCATTCGGGACCCCCTTCTGTCTAAATGAACTATTCCTGTTCCCCATCCCCCATTCCTCCTCTACATTCCTTTTCAACAAATTTTCCTACTCTTAAAAAAATAAATGAGTAAGTAAAACAACCCCAAAAAATCCCTTAAATTTCTCACTCTGAGATATATGAAAAAACAAATAATCATGCTTCAAGTCACAAGATTTTTTTCTAGAAATAATAATGTATTATTTAAAACATGCTATATGAGTCCATTTAAAATACAAAAAGCAAATGAACTTGGATTTATAAAACCAATATTCAATAGCTACAGTAAATACTTAACATTTAAATGTTCTACAGGTAACTCAAAGTCTTGTTTGCTGTTTCAGTTATTTCAACAGGTAGCTATGATTTTGACAAGCAATTTGTTTCAAATAGGAAAATATTTTATAAAAGGTCAAATGTATAAAATGTTTCATCCTCCGTTGAAATTAACAGTTCACCTAATGTCTGTAGTGCTTTTACAGTTTTCAAAAAAAACATACAACCTCTCATTATCTATAGCAGTCATAAATAATTGTCAAAAATGCAAATGAGAAAAATTCTGCCAAATTAAAATAATTAGTTCACTAAGTAAATTTTCTTCTCCTATTAAAAGCCACTTACTTGCTAAAATATGACACTGAAAGACGAAAGGATCCCTTAGCATACCGCTGCAGACGCATTACTGAAATATGACTCTGAAATACAAACACAAATGATAGATGACAGGTGGAATGCAGATTATATAATTTCCTGGGTATTCATTTACTGCCTTGTTTTCCATTTTTACACCATGACACCTACTTTAGCAAACTAACAGACCTCAGGCATGTTTTGCTTATACCATAATCACTTCAAATACGACCTCAGGATTCATTGACATAATTCCTACTAAATTTGACCTATGGAAAGACCTTACCATTGCAATAATCCAGCCTTCAGCTTTGTGCCCAAACAAATAACTACTAAGGGGACAGGAGCCAATTTTTCTTGCTTTCCTCTAATCAATTAATTTTATAAGGTAATTTCCTATGCATATATAGTTTTAGCAGTGCTCATAAATACTGACAATGGACAGATACTCAATCTTCTGTGATGACATGTAGAACAAAAATCCATTAAAGTTATGGAAAAAAATTTTCTAGAAGAGCCAGCTTTTGGTTTGAAGGTCTCCTGGGCAAGGCCATCCTCATTTTTGGAGCCCCTCTGGAGCTGACTCGCCCATGGTCTCCACCAGCCTATTGAAGCTGAGATTCTTGGGGTGTCCTTGGGCTCTGCAGTGCTCTCACCCACTCTTCTGTCTCCAGGACTACGCCCCGCCCCTTTCCCTGGCTCAGGGTCCTCCCAGTGTGGGAGCCCCCCTTTACCCTTGGGTGCGCTGCTCACACTCCCTCTAGTGGCACCTTGCTCCCCAAATGTCACATGACTCTATCCCTTCCTTTTCAAATCTTTATCCAATTATCGTTTTCTCAAAGAGATCTGCTCTGGCCGGATGAGTGGATGAGTGCATTGGCCGTGTTTGCTGGTCTCCTCTTCGCCTGCTCAGCTTTCTGCATAGTGCTTAGCATTCTGACTTGCCGCTCGATTTAATTCTTCATTAAACTCATGGTTTATGATCTAGACAGCTCCAAGTGAGCAAGAAAGGGGGAGGCAGTGGGAAATGTTAAGCAAAGGAAGGCGCAGGGCCTGGATGAAAGTAAGTGGCCAGTAAGCATTTGTCAGGCGAAGAATCACAGATAAGCATATGCTTCCAGCCGCCAGTAGGAGTCATAGAGAGAGACACGGCATTCTAGCACATCGCTACCACTACTGTGACTTCTTTTACAAAGGGCTGTCATTAGGTCCCTACATACAATGTTCCAGGCACCATAAACTCTTTCTCACAAATCATCACATCGCTGTCCAGTATCCCTCTGACTTGCATATTATTATCATGATTTTAGAGGTAAGGGGGCTGGGATCCAAGGAATGAAAGTGGTCACAGTCTGGAAAATGGAAAAGTTAAGAATAAGCATAGATCTGTTTCTTCAGAGATTTCACTGTTAACCAATAGATAATACGTTACATGTTCATCTCTAATATTGATTTGGTAAAATCTACCATTCTTCCTAATATCCTTTATATATAGACTTGAATTTAGGGACATACATGCATTCTCTTCGTCGTATGACTCCAGTTTACGTTCCTGTTGATGCCACTCTTTTCTCTCCGTGCCCTGCCCCAATAAGAAAGCTTCACAACAAGAAATTAGTAATGTCAGCAGTAGAAAAGGTCTCGAGAATTGAGACCCATAACTAATTTAATGAGTTCATTGGTGTGCAGGTTTTAAGTGGGATTATAATCTAGGATGATCTTTGCCTTCAGAAGGTTGTCCCTTCTTTTCCCTATGGAGCATGTGTGCTCATTGTAAAAAGAGTTACAAAAGACCCAGATCCAGTATCCAGAACCTACCCAGAGGAGACACATTTTCAGCAGGATATAGTGCTACCTAGGTGCTGAAATAACTTGGTAAGTAATGCAAGGATCCTACTGGCAGCCACTCAGGAAAGACTACAAGTTCCACCAGGCCCAAGATGACCTCACTGTCCACTGCATGGTCAGAATCTTGTTAGCACAGCGACTAGAATGAGTAACTCCCAAGACTTGGCTCTCATGTTTTCATTGCTGTTTCATAGAAACTAATTTTTCACTCGTTTCACTTATAATCCCACTAACTCTGCATGAATTTGAAATACTTAATGAAGAAACAGATACAAATTTTGAGGTCAGAAATGACATTCAAGCATGTCCAGAAGGATGCTAGAGTTTCATATAGAATCCAAAGGAGGCCCTAAGGGATCTTTGTCTTAAGTCTTAATACTCTTATGGTGTGGATTTTCTCAAGGATAAACGAACAACCAACTCTGTTCTCTCCTGCACAAGTGTGCGGCACAGGTCTATATGTTACATCCACTATTTGAGCTACAGTTTCCATTAGTTATTATGTTAGACCCCATGGTGTAGCCTCCTTCCCACACCAATCCAGCAGCTCACAGCGTGAGCTGCTCTGCCTGGTCAACAGAGGGAGGCGGTGTGTTTTAATTGAATTGTGGAGAATGTAGTTTCCCAGATGAGTTCACTCACAGCTATTCTTCATTCCCCGTGCTCTGGAATGGAAAAGACTCTTTAATTTATATGCATGAGGGGTATGTATGGACTTAGGTCTGCAACGCAATTGCCGTTCTCCATTTCCAACAGATACTTTAAAATATTATTCATTTAATTATCTTCGCAAAATTAAACCAAAATGGGGTGATGATGCTAATACAGTTAAAGCTGTAACTTGATTTGGTACCACTGGCTGCTTCTCTTTATCTTTAGCCCCTGCCTTTGGTGTACAATATTTAGTTATGTTTATCCTCAGTGCATTCTACCTTCCTTTTCAAATGCACCATGCTTCTCATGATGACTAAAAACTATGCAACATTTCTCAACCCAATAGGCTCATCATCCTCCCTTCTTCATTGTGAGGAATATCAAAAATCAAAATTGACTCACATGGCATTTTTTCAACCCTGACTTAATTGTATGAACTGGATCAACTCTGACTATCGATACTATTTCTTTTTTCCCACGCCTTAATGACTAGCTAGCAAGCTGCTGACAGACAGTTGAAACTTGACTCTAATCTATGTTGATTATCTACATGAACTTTTGCAGATGTTTCAAAATCTAATGGGAGTTTATAACTAAAAGCAGCAGCTCAGGATAGAAATGAGAAGAACTTCAACCTTCCCCAAAAGATGGTGTCCCAGTTCTTGGAAAGTTCTCCTTTCAGTTTCTGACCATAAAGCTCATCTAACAAAGCTTATTTACTTATCTTTAAGATTTCTTTAAGCCCTTTTTGGTACTGGGTACTGGGTACTGGGAATTTAACTCACAACCTTGCGCTTGCCAAGTAGGCACTTATGCCATTAAACTACATCCCCAATGCTTTATTTCTAATTAGACTGTGAGTTCCTTGAGGGTTAAAATGACAGTCAGGCACACAGAGCCTTGGAAAGTACGTTGCTTTTCCCCTTGTTGAAGTGCGTTATTTGAACTCTGTATTTGCTTTCAATATACCACAATAAGAAATGCATTGTTTAAAAAAAAATTGCCTTGGGAAACTTATTCACTAAAACTCTTGAAACAAATGTAGCCTGGTTATAGCAACTACTTAAAACTGACTATGGCCATCTGTGCTCATCAAGATTGGCAGTGATGGTGTGTTTCCTGCTAACCTTACAGAGGGTACTTTGTCCTGTCTCCTTACCTCTGGACTAAGGAACCTACTGTCTAGTCATTTATTGCCTCAGTAGGAAAAAAGAAATCATGGCAAGTCATGAACTTCTTAAGGCTTCTGTTCAAATGTGCTACCTGTCACTACTGTTCCCACTCCACTGGACAGACTGAGTCTCGAGACCTTGCCAAAATTCCACAGAGCAAGGAAGCAGCATCTCATCATATACCTAGAAGGTGATGAACAGGAATCTAATTGATCTCCCTAATGACTAAAACAATACTTTGTTTAAAAATAGTAGCCTGTGTGCCATTTTTTAACTTTTTGCTTTGAAACTGAGTCTTACTGAGTGACTAAATTATACACATTGGACCTACACTTGTGAGCCTCCAGCCTCAACCTCTGTAAAGGCTAGGGATGTAGTTCAGGGCACAAGCCCTCCATTCAGCCCCCAGAACTTAGATAAGGAGAACAAGGACTCCCAAAGCTTTGCCTCCCTATTATCAACATATAAATCAAAATGGCATCTTGTAGATAGGCTCAGTGCTGGGGCATTGGAAGCATTTATTTAAGCTTCTGGAATCAGTTTCCCAGGTGAAAATACAAGTATCTGCCTTTTGGGGCTTTCTTTGTAAACTGATAGAAGAGTCATGACCATACCATACCCTGTTATCTAAAGGTGCCAAAAGCCTGTAACTCCTAGGAATTCCCTTAGCTGTTTAGGGTTTGAGTCTGTGGGAAGGAAAAGATTGGTTTAATTCTCCCTCCAGTCTTTTGAGTTTTTTGAAATATGGAAAAAACTAAATGTTTTACCTCCAAGCTGTAACGTCATGCCTTAGACCTAGAGACCTTACAATCTCTGCCTGCTAGAAAATTCAGCAGACACAGATGCCTTGGATAGCGAGCTCTTCTGAGGGTGTATGTGACAATGTATCATCTACATACTGTAGGGCTGTGATTTTGGAAAATTCGAAACATGCCCAATCGTGAGAAAATGCTTATCTGAAAAGGTGAGGACTGTCTCTGAAACCTTGTGGAAGCACAGTCCAGGTCAGCTGAGAGGCCTGGTCGTGAAAATTTTTAGAGACCAAGAGAAACTGGGAAGTTGTATAAGTAGGAATTTAAAAAAAGTATCTTGTAAACCTAACACTTAAAAACAACCAGCATCATTCAGGATCTGAGAAAGGGGAATATACGGGTTATATATCACTGGCTGGGCTAGAATTCTGTTGCATTTCCCAATCTAAGATCCTGTTCCAACCTCTGCTCTCTACTGAGTTTTTAAGTTCTCAAGATTTGAGTGTTTCAGGGTCTGTTAGAGGTGTAAGTATATCTCAAGTCCTTAAGTTAAGAGGTAGTATTCCTCTTTTAACTTCACGTCTTAGAGTACGTTATATCTGGTGATGAAAAATAGTAGAATCTTTGAGATATATTTCTACCAGGGAAGCTCTTATTGGTGTTTTAATTTTATCTTATTTGCCCGTACTTTAGGATTTTTTTTCCTTTTTAAAAAATTTTATATTAAAGAGAATAAAACCAAACAAAATAAACACAATAAAGTCAATCAATACAAATAGTGAAAGCAATACAGGACTTCAAAATGAGATAACTGAAAATCAACAATGGCTACATAATGCCTCTTGTTATCTTCACAATACCTGTCCATACCACCAAACATTATAAAATCAAACAAAACAGAGCAGAATAAAACCAATCAAACAAAACAAAACAAAGAGGTACAGGACATTAAACAAGACAATAGTAAATCAACCATGGCTACCATAATATATCTCATTATCTTCAAAATAACTTCCCATACTATCAGACATAATAAAATCAAACAAACAATGAAAACAATATAGGACTTCAAAACAAGAGGAAATTAACACTGGCTACCACCTTCCCTCCTTATACATTTCCTCCCCTTTCACTTTCACATTATCTATTGTACATTTTGGATCCCACTAACTTAGGTTTTTATACTAAGGACAGAACATGATGTTTATCCATGTGAGTCCAAACCACTTCACATAAGAGCATGATCACAAGTTGCTTTACCTACAAGAACCTCAAGATTATTCTTTATAGCTGAGTAGCTTTACATTGTATAAAAATACTGTGGATGAGCTAGTGCATGTTGGTTGTAACCATTTATGTAAATGCCCTCAATTCACCGATAAAAAGAAATACGGGCAGAGTGAATCGGAAGACCAGATCCATCAATATTCTGTATACAAGAAACACATCTGACTCAAAAAGAAATTTATGCAGTAAAGGTCAGAGAGAAGACAATGCTCCATGGGACCAGGACCAAAAATAAAAAAATAGGATTTATTTTTGTCTCCATGATGGGGAGGAAGCACGTCTGACCTGGATGTATGTATATTACAGCATTTAAACGAGATAAGGTATCACTCACCAGGAAAGGACCTGGACTTTCAGGCATAATTAAAAGTAAACGGTTGAAAAGAAAATCATCCCAGTTATAGCCTAAGGGTTGTGAGAAATACCAAGTTATCTCTCTTTTAGTGACCCCTTTTACTAAAATATGATGGTTGGAAGGAAGGCCAGGGTTAAAAAGAAGGACCAAGGGATATGCACCGGTGTCCAGCAATAGGCTGAGGGCTTTTTTGTCTTGTTTGTTTTGTTTTGTTTTGTTTTTTGTTTTTATGTAGCCAGGGCTCCTCTGTGGAGATGACAGTCCAGCTATAAAGGAAAGGGAAAAAGTGTCTAGGGGTCTCCATTGTTGCTGGGCCAGCTGATAAGGATCTGATGCCTGGCACCTCCATCTCTGGGGACAGTATGACTTGCAGTGGTCACCTTTGTAATCAGGTCATGGCTTACGCGGTCTCTTATCATGTTGGTTTTTACCCGTCTCTCTTAAGGTGGCCTGGCTTTCTGTAGCAGTAGCAGGTGGGTTTAGTCATTGAGTTCCTCTTGGAGCTGCAAGAATCAAACTTAGAGGCCATTCCTTTTAAGGCCACAACCAAGGGTCCTGCATTTCTTGGTCTGTTTTCTTTTTCCCTTTGGCACCTCCTGATTGTGACTGTAAATACTGAGGAGGCAATTTTTTACTAAAGATCAAGAAAGCTGTCTGGAGCAAAAGCCATCTTTTGTAGCTTGTTCTTAATATCTGAGGCTAATTAGGTAATAAACTTTCTTTAAGAAAAATCTGTGCTTCTATTGAATCAGGAGGCAGGGAGGTATGTTTCATCAGTGTCTCTTGTAAATGATGTAAGAAGGCAGAGGGGTTCTCATCTTTCTAATGAATACTTGACAACTTAAAATAATAGAAGGGCTTAGCTCTCACCCTCATTAGACCTTTAAGAACATATGTTGGAAGTATCTCTCAACCTCCTGTCTGGCTGGTGGGCCAGTAGGATCTTGTGTAGGTATTTTCAGAGCTCCAGTAGGAGCCAGCTGTTCCACTGCCTGCCTGTCTTCTGCCCTTTCAAAATTAACAATATGGTCTTTATCTCTAAATGTAATAGCAGCTTGTGATACTGCTTGTCTCTCATTAAAAGTCAATGTTAGATTTAATAACAGCGTTATAACTTTTTAGCCTGGTTTATAGGTCTGAATAAGTTTCCTAAAGGCTTCATGTACTAATGAGGATCACCTGAAATTTTTCCAGATTTCTTTGATGCTGTCCTCTCTATTTTCTCCTCTAAGAGAAACTGTCCTTGAGGAACTTGAACAAAATCAGATATGGCTGGATCTAGCCTACTGCAGGCTTCAAATACGACTGGCTTAGAATCCTCCTGCCTAGAGCCTAGAGCACAAGTGAGAGGAACCTCAGGCTCAGTAACAGTGGATGAGGCATCAAATAAGGTTGCCTTGGAAACCTCACCCTCAGAGTTTGGAAGGAGAGGTGAGGAACCTCCGGCTTAGCATAGAAGATGTATGTGACTGTACCTTAAGGACGGATGAGAGGTGTCTGGTTTTTCCGTGGCTTACATTTACATTTTGAGTATGAGTAAGGATTATCCCTTAAGGCAAACAAAAGTCTGAACATAAGGTAATTTTGACCATTTTTTCCTCTCCCTTATAGTATGATTCTAGTTGTGAAATAGTACCATAATCAATATTTTCTCTGTATTTTATTTTATCTCTGGGAAGATAACAGGCCATGCATAGGGAAAGAAAAATATTAAATAGCTCTTCCTCAATGTGTGAGGGTTTAAGAATATGTTTGAAGGGAGTAAAAGCATTTAACATTGAGTTTCTTACCTGAAATACATGAGGAAAGTAGATATCCTTTTTAATCTCTATGTGATTTCTAAAACTTCTCAAAGGGTCCCACAAGGTGACCTGCTTCATAGCAGGTGGCCACTGTCTGGAGAGTGACCAAGTGATAAGTTAGGTTGGATTATCCACCTTTATCAACTCACATCCTTACCTTTTCCAGAAAGTCACATTTTTAACTCTAATACATGTTTCAAAAAGTACAAGCTATTGTTGATTCTAGCTGTACTAGTCATGTTTAAAGAAAGAAGCATTCCTTGAAAAATTAAACCAATAACCAAGAGTCCTGAACAATTACTTTCTAATTTTTTGAAAGAAAGTAAAGGGGAAAAAATCAAAGAGCAAACTGGAAGTGGTTGGAGCACTGTAAAAAGGGATCACCTCTAGAGATAGATAGATAGATAGATAGATAGATAGATAGATAGATAGATAGATAGATAGATAGATAGATAGATAATGTACCTAATGGCTCAGAAAAATCCTTCCCTGAGCCTTAGGGCAAAGAAGTCCCCAAGACACTTGTGCTATGTACCTAATCACTGAGGCAATCTTTCTTACCAGCAAAACAAGGCTGTTTTATTCAAAATCTACCCTAAAATGTGTATTCTCTTTATATGAAGCACACTTATGAAACTAACAGGTTAAAACATGTACCCATTCATTCAATAACCATGACTTACACATTAGCAAAGGTACTTCCCTGTCTTTAGTGTTAGCAAATGCTCATTTTTCTGTGGGCTCAACTTGAAAGTTCTTAATTGTTGGATAGGAGGAAAATGAACAGTCAATTTAACAGAATCTTTAGCAGAAACATCACTCTAAAAAAGGAAAGTACAAAGTGACTGGAAAATGTAGGAAATGAGATCAAAAAAAGGAAATATTTTCTTCTCATGCTCATGGTGAGTTATTGACACAACATGCCCATGAGTCACCACCATCAGACTGGAAAGGCAAGAGAGGGGTATCTCAAGAGCTAAGACTGCCTCCCAACCAGTGGAAGATCAGACACAAAGGAAACTGAGGCAAAGCAAACTCGACATTCCTCTCTAGAGTGTAGAGTAGAGATCTGGCTGGACTGTCCCAGTGAAGTCTGTCCTCTTGAATGTTAAGAATAGTTGCCAGTCTATTTATTGCCTTTTAACTGGATATCAGAGTTTCATAATTTATTGGCATATATATTTCCTAATATAAACTAGATTCATAAAAAGACCCATTTTACAGTATTTTAAAATTTAAATTTTGGTTAGCATCAAAGACTTTTTCCTACCACTGTTGTCTAACAGATCAGACAGGTCAAGCAAGAAGTACCAATAAATTCAGCAACTAGTAGGTCTAAATATAATATACAAAAAACAGGAATGCGAGATCTTGCCTACAAATGTAAAATGTCTCATCAAAGAAACATTATAACCTTCTCATGTGCTCAATTTAAATTTATCAAATTTTAGCAGAAAAACAATATATAAAAAAACAAGGCATAAAAATTTAAGGCATAATTGAAAAAAATGGATGACAATTTTTGATTATTTAAATAAATCACAATCTAGAATCCATGTGAGTTATCTTGGTGGGACCTCCAAATGATATACGGGAAGTAAATGTAACTCATAACCTTCTAGTTATTAGATAACCCAAGTTTGTGTTTCCCAATACCAAAGAATGAAATCTAAGCAATAACAGAGATTAAGAGTAGAAAACATTTACTTAGAGAGATAGGTCCTGAGAGACAGAGGGGACCCAAAAAAAATGGGTTGCCATGGACTCATTTTATAGAAGAAGTTTTATAGAGCAAAATCACAAGATAGGTATAATATGGGACAAAACTATGATCAACCAATAAGACTACCAATTGAGCCATTTAGGTAATATTGATCCAACAGGGAAGCAGGTCACATAGCAAGAGTACATGAAAAGAACAAGGACCTTTTTAGAAAGAGATGAATCAGGAGGTCACCTATCATAGTGAGTGATGTTAATTTTTTGTTTATCTCTGGGGAAGAATGTAGGGATGGTCATTTTGTCTCTATCTTGAGGCCTAGGCTCTAACAGACATGTCTCTGGCCATCACTGTAATGTATTTCTATCCTCTGTATTGACTTCTCTGAGGGCCTAATCTATAATACTATCTGTATATATACAGCTAGCTTTTGTACTATCGCTTAAGTACTATCCATTATTACTAGAAGTCTTCTCAATTTTGTCACCATAAATTAATTCTTCCTATTGAGAAAATGCACTGGTCAATGGAATTTGGTACTAAAATTCACTTATTGATGAGACTGGTTGGTTATTTTTAAGTAAACTTCATCTGAAAGATGAAAAGTACTCTTCATATAGGAACTGTTGGGTTTATTGTTTGCATCAGAGCTGAGTGCCAGCACTGACTGCTTTTCCTATATAATCTCTGCTTTTTAGCACAAAAGCCTCTTCCCCTCCACTGCAGGATGAAATCATTTGAAGTGTCTTCTGTGATTGGCCTAGTGCTGGCAGTCACCAGACTGGTAGGGGGCCGTCCCGCTGTGAGGCCTTGCTTTGTAACTGCTGCTTTGCACTTTAAAAGGAAACTACCTTGAGATCCCCTATTAGTGCTTGATTTTCCCTCCTGCTTCTCCTTTGCTTTCTAACTGTTATACTATCTTGAAAGGGCCCTTCTTCTAAGGGTCTGCTGCATTTGCTGAATACCAGCTATTAAATCTCTATTTTCTCCCAAAAGATTTGTTCTCTTCTGACAGAGATGGATAAAACCCCTAACAAACGTGGACCATGGGAACAATTATGGATTTCAGGCTAATGCTAAATATTCCCATCCACAACGGTGTTAGATTACGTCACTGAGTAAACTTGTAAGTGGGTTTTATTTCAAGATTTTATATGGAATTACTGTATCTATTCTTCTGATAATACCACCTGTTATCACCTAATTTAGAAAGGATACAGGTTAATATAGATTAATTTAAACAAACATATCTCTGATCTCACAATCAAAAGCACACTCAGTAATGAGACAAACCAGGACTGAATCCCCTGTCTGTCTTCTGCTGTGGCAGTGCAGCCTGGGTTGCTGCTTGAACTGTCAGTCCCTCCCATACCAAGGCGCCTCTTGGTTCTCTAAAGCCTCTGTAACAAGGCGCCATTTGCCGGATTCAGGGAGAAAAGGCGTTGGCTGTGTCTCCTCCATGGCTTCTTCTCTTCTTGTGTTTCTGGATCCTCTCCTTGCTAAAGCACTCTTCAGTTTTGTAGGCGACTCAAGATTCATCTTCTATAATCAGTCCTTCATGGAGATCGTCTCTTCGGAGGGCCATTTTATGGATATTTGTCATTGGACGTGTGTCTCAGATCCATGGGTGACATTTGTATAAGTCAGATGGGAAGATTAGACATGAGCAAACAATGTGTCCTTCTGTCAACATTTGTTCAGCCTTCTGTGGAAAATACCAAGAGAACTTATTAGAGTAATTTGCAAATTTTTTGTTGGGCCAGTTTGCTTATTCAAATGAGAAACTGATTATATATTTAAGCTTCATAAAAAGAATAAGTTAGTTCAAACTTCTTCAACAAAAGTGCAAGTAAGACCTTCAAATTTGGCAATCATGACCAAGTTCGGGATGTTAATTTAGTTCAGCTAATTATGCAAATCTTAAAGACAATCATTTAGAAGTAATCTGTCTTATTTTTAAAAGCATGCATTAGAATAATGCATGATTTTTATTTTAAAAATTTTGTGGCATGATTGATTAGCAAAAAATTTTCATGACATTTTTGTTAATTTAGCCAGAGATTTGGAAGAACTTTCTTTTTTTTTTTTTGAAGAATCAGTGGACATTTATGTTGATTAAATATTAATAAATTTGTCATTGACATTGGATGAAAACCCAATCTAACCCTGAAAACACAGCAGCAGTTCTGCAAATCATAAAAATGACAAGTCCTGAGTATATGATTCACCATCCCTGAGAAGACAAGATAGATTTACTTCAGGTTCATATACTAGTTAATCTCTAAAACAAATTACCTTGACACTGGTATGGGATACATTTTCAATAACTACAACTGGAATGAAGCCAAAAATTATAAGCCCAATATTTGCTTTTACTGTCAGTATAAATTATTGAAGCAAAATTTGAAGAAGCAAGACAGAATTTGCTTTTGGCATTTTCTGTTCCTGCTTCACTTCCACAGAATTTCTCTGCTATGTGGAGTGCCTTCTCGCGTATTCCTCCAGAGTTCGTCAAAGGTTTCCTTGCTTGGCTGCATCATCCAAACTCACCATGCGCTCACCACCTCAAGGCCCTAAGCCGAGGCTGGAGGACACTGAGTTATACCGCTGCTAAGATGCACTATGCATCACAGCGTCTCATGTCACAGTGAAGGACATTTTAAAAGTGGCTGCAGATTTCTCTTCTTAAATCCTCATGAGAGGATTGAGAATGAGAAAACTGGGCCTGATAGGGAGGAAAACACCCTTCAGGGATTGGAGACTAAGGTGAAGGAAGACTGGTGCCTGGAGTATAAAATGTAAGATGATACTCATTTGAGCACAGTAGAAACTCACTTAAATTTTATACCATAGTCACTGGTACCTTGCTGGCTTTACCTTACCCCATGCTCTGTTGCCATTGGTCTTTCCAAGATGAAAGAACCAAGTTACCAAACAACCAAGAACTCAGAGCCTGTGCTTGGGCCAGTGACATGGCGTCACTCTGTTAAAAGTGCTGGTACTGAGCAATTGATAAGCCACTGTGATGTGTTACGGTTCCCAGGAAATATCAGCCCTGGCTGAAATAAAATGTGTGTATTGCTCATTCATTCATTCAAGTAACACTGAGTAAATACCTGCTGCAATCCCAGTCCTGTGCCTGGTTGGTAATAAGTAGATCGAAGGGGAAAATAAGTGGCAGCATTTGCTGTTACGGGACAGAGATGAGACACTCAGAAGAGTTTGTCTGGCAATGACACAGTAGGAAGCGTGATGGCAATCATGACATCAACTCAAGCAGACTGAGGAGCACCTATGAAATCAGCGCGGTGCACTGCTGTGTCTATGAAAGTGTTTCCAGAGATAACTGGCAAGAGGCAGCAACCTAGTGGCGGGCACTCCCCTGAAGGTGGGATAGCACCATGGAACAGGCTGAGGCCTCTGATACAAAGAAATAGCAGCAGAAGGGGGGAGTCAGCCAGCACAGGGCTTGTCCCCTCACTCTGCTTCCTGGCCACCATGAGGTGAGCAACTTTCCCCCACAGTTCCCTTTTGTCTGATGTCTCAGCCTCACGGGTACATAAAAGCAAAGAAGCCAGCAGATTCACGTGGGCAGTGGCTTACTTAGAAGCACAAAACTTCATCTGGCCTCCTCTTAGACAACAAGAAATACACTGAGGTAGGAGATAACTCCAATGTTAGGCTAGCAAAGCTGTTAAAAGACTGACTTATAATCTGGAGGAAGATTGCTTTTCTTAGAGAAAGAGCAGAGAAGAATTTATGAAAGAGAAAAATCAGTGATGATCTTTTTTAAAATAAAGGTGGCTGTACTACAAGAAAATAATATTTGAGCTGCAGTCATATTTTCCAAAATAAAAAGATGTAAGGAGAAAGCTTAATTGTTATTTAAAGAAAGAATATGCTTAAAGCTAAGGAAATACGTAAATGAAATTTGAAGATAAAACTCTTGAACCTTGCAGTTTGTAACTTGGCTTGATCTTGCATGCCTCGGGAAGATTTTGAGGAATGGGGTCACAGGATCAAAGTAGCTGAGCAGTGATAGTTGTCCGAGACAAAGGCAACTTCGAGATACTAAGGCATGAGAACCAACAAAGAAAAGTTAGTTATTTAGGTAAAAATAAAAATCAAGTTCTGGATTCAATACAATCTGTATCAAGGAAGCATTTGATTTACATGTGGAGAAGGACCAAGGAAAATGTGTTCCTCGTTACCATGAGGAAGTCAGAACACCTAATTCAGTCATCTATTAAACAATTATGTATCATGTATTGTAAGTACCAGACCCTGTGATACAAACCAGACTCTGGAAAGCTCATGAGGGTTCTTACTCAGAGATCCCTATGGCTTCCTTTATGGTTGAAACTATATCAAAATTTAAGCAGCAAGGATGCAATCTGACTGAAACTATGTAGGGCATAGCAATGCAAATTGACAATCAAAAATAAATGCTTAGTAAGAACCTACTGTAGGGAAAGCACTAGTGTGGTGAGCGTTGGGTATATTATTAAATATACCCACAGCTATGGGATTTGTAGGACATGAGAATACAATACACTAAAACAAGAAAATAAATGATAAAGGAATAGTGCACCTATAAGAATCTATGGGAATTTAGAGTATTAACAGAATACAAGGACAGTCAGCAAAAGCTTTCTAGCCAAGAAAGTCATGTGATTCTGGGAAAACAGATGAGCTCCTCAGAGCAGCCATGGGGTACAGGGAAGCTTTAGAGTCACATGGAGCCAGCATAAAGCACATTTGTGTGACACTTGGTAATACTATAGCTGCTCTGAGCATTACCACATTTGTTATACAAAGCAGTAACAAGCCCATTGCCCATGTTTGCTATGAGACATCAGGAAGAGCATTCCTATAAAGCCAAGCCCAACACTGGTTGCCCAAAATGTTAATTCTCTCAATGTATTTGCAACATAAAAAACCTATTACATAGCCTCTTTGTTGCTCTTTTCCCTAGGACTTATAAAAATCCCTGGATCCTGTAGGGGCAGTAAACATGTGATGCATGGTAGGAAAACCTAATAGGGGTGGACTTAGCCCAGACCCAGTGCTTACAGGAAAGACCTGAAAGAAAACCCTGCCAATGGAAGTAGGGCCTGATTCTATTCTTTGAGTATAAATTTACCTTTTAAGCAATGGATTAGCATTGAAAACCCTTATGGGGGGGGGAGATATAATGAAGTGGGGCATCAATAAATATTAGTCTAAAAGCCAACATAGGACCAGAACGATGTGATGCCGTATTAATCAGTGTTCCTCTTGATGAGATATAATCCCTGACACCACAACTTCAAGGAGGAAGGGGTTAATTTGGGTCATGATTTCAAAGGCTGGCTCTAGGGCAAGAATATCATGGCAGAAGGATAAGGCAAAGCAAAGGAGCTTAGCTCACGTAGGATCACAGATGACATTCGTAAAAGGGTCAGTGAGAGAAACACCAGGCCATCTAATCAAAGTTTTCCATGATGTCGGAGTTTTCATAAATGATGACCCAAAATCCCAGGGCATCTTTTATGCTTAACTTTGAGGAAAAAGGGACAACTATATCAAAATGTGATGAACAGGGAGGGTCTTGCTTTGTTTGATACATTGTGTCAATTTGAGAAGTTTAGGAGTTGCAGAGAGAGACTCAGCAGGTAACCAGGATCCTTACTTTGTAAATATCCTCATCCTGTGCAAGAGCAGGATACAGAAGTTTTGTGATTGCTACATCCACCCTGGGGAGCAAGGTGGCCTGTACACAGTATCAGGGAAGAAAAGAGGCTTGCTCTCCCTCCACCTTTTGCTCTGGCTGCTGCCTTGAAGAGTTGCCCCTGTGCCATGCCACCCTGCCTTGCAGCCAGCTGATTACGGACTGAAACCTCCACAAACTGTAAGCTAAATAAACCTTTCCTTCCTTCATTTGAGGCGCTGAGTATTTTGCCCCAGCAATGAGAGAAGAGTAACCAAGACAAGTCTGATCCAAAGGGAACAGACTGAAGAGGGCAGTGTCCCAAGCTTGTCCCCTGCTTGATCTCTCTGTGCATGTCCTTCCTCTGGGGTGTGGGGCAGGATGCCTGTCCCCAGGGATTGGAGACTAAGGTGAAGGAAGACTGGTGCCTGATATTCATTTGAGCACAGTGAGAGTCTCTAAGGAAGAACAGACAGAGTGACGGACCTTTCTATGTCTTGTGACTTCCCTTGGGGGAGAGGAGCTCTAGTTTCTATGATTTCTTGAGGAAAAGGAACAGTGGTTTCTGTGACTTACTTCATGAGAGACAGGGGGTGAAACATAGAGGGCCGGGGATGTCAGTGAGATTCTGCTTTTGAGAATTTTCAATTTTTGTTTAATTCAAAGTACTCAACATGCTGAAGTGCTATGCTTTGAGAACATGTTTTGAGTCGTAGTGCCTGGTAATGGAGAAGAAATGGAGCGAATTTAGAGGGGAGCTCATGGTATTATAGGATGAGGAATGGGTCACAGAAGAGATGCAAGTGAGATACTTTGTTAATCAAGAATCCCAGGAGCAAGCAGGGAGAGAGACATAAGGAAGGAAGAAAGGTGAGCACTCTCAGAAACCAGGAGACAGTAGTATGTGCAACCATACCGGTCTACTGGGGTGTGAGAAGCTTGCAGAATAAGGAACTTTCAGTGCCACAGTTGGTAAACTTTCAGACTTGCTCATCTCCATATCTCTATATGTTTGAAATTCTGAACCAACTGACATTTCTGAGGAGCTACACACATGACTTTATCACCTAGAGTGAAGCATACACATGCTAGGGTTGAAGTTACACATCTTTGGGATTATAAATCACAGAAAATGGATAAAATATTAAAATAAATTTATGATACATGAGTGTTAAATAATAAATTATGAATTTTAACTGAGAGGCATAAAAATGGCAATGAAAATATGGGTAAAAATGCCAGCTTGATAGTCAAAGATGTTAGCCAAAGTTCAACCTGTGCTGCAAAGATAACTGGAAGGAATTTCAATGAGTTGCTTTAATGATATTCTCTTGGACTTTCATCTGATCATTTACATTCTTCTTGTAGTCATTTAGTCATTCTAATACTACTTATTGAGAAAGTTGGGAATAAATACGTAAATATATTATGGACCAAGCAGTGAACTAGGCTCTAGAGCAGGGTTTCATGATATTAGCACCATTGGTTGAATTTAGATTGAATATTGAGTTACCTCTGGAATCATAGGCAACACTGAAAATCTTGCATAGGAATTGGTTCTTAAGAGCTTAAGAAGTAGAAATAATGAATCAGATCTTCAGTATGCCATCATTAGACTCAGCGATTCACTAATCACTCTGAATTACTATTCAGTATTTATGCTGCTGGCTCACAGCCTGACTACCTCACATCCAGCTGTGTCCCTCTTGAAAGCAACAGTCATGGACCTGGCTGTCCAAGCTTCAATCGCTGGCTGACCTCCAGTCGGGGGCCGCAGGCGGTGGAGCTGTCCTGCCCAAGCCACAAATTTTGGGTAGAAAAACTGTTGTCTTGAGGTAGGATATTGGCAAGAGAAAACCTCCAGCATCCACTACACTGGGTCACATAGCCTCCTTGGATTTGTGATGTAGGTCGGCAGATCTTAGGAAACCTTTATGGTGTAAACAAAGAGGCAAAAATGAGGGATTTGTGCAAGTGTACAGGAAGAGTAAGTGATCAGCAAAACTTGAATTTGAGGCTTCTGGTTACAAATGTTAGGCTCCTTTTATTTCTCAAACTTCTTATTGAGTGTTTTCTACTTAACTAGGGATTTGGAGATCTATATCATAAGCGTGCAAGGCATATTGAAGAAAAACTACCAGGAAATCTGGCCATTTGAATAGCTCATAAATACCAGTGCCCTATTAATAAAAGAAAGAACATTTCAAAAACCTGAAGTGACTGGATTTCCAGAGATGAGAAATTGTAAAAATGAAGCTAATGCTAATGGATCTCCTGTTGGGAGGTCATGTAGATATCTACAAATCTTTCCCTCAAGTAACAAGGCAAGAAACTGAATAAAATTGAAAACCTGTTGGATCCAAGCTTAATGAAATGGACAGTCATCATAAGTTGTAAAGAAGAGGAAAGCAGGAAATCTAGTGACAATTTCTTAAAAACAAACACTTGCAAGAAATACTTGAAATTAGTGATAAGTAGGAATCATTTCAATGGTCATTTGATGCTGATGGACAAGTTGTTGCTATGAAGAGGCAAAGAATATATATACTAAGATTAATGGAAGTCTTGAGAAATGGAAAAATTACATCTACAGAGAAACAGCTTAAGTTCAAAATAAAAAAGCTCATGGAATAAAGTTGACAAGAAGAAAAACAAGGGAAATGATCAGACCTGGTCAGCCACCAGTGTTTGTTGTCAAATGTTAGTCTCATATTTGTAGTGTAACTGTGCCTTGTTAGAGTAGAGGAAACAGACAGGGGTTATTTCTTTTGTGTACAAGTTTGATTTCTGACCTTGTGACTAGCAAGTGTGTGGCTCTTTCTCTTTAGCACTTTTCCTAGCCAGTGAACAAATCAGATTCCAGATTCTCACTGATCCTTGTTAGTTTTTCATTTCCCAGGGGCTCCTCTGTGACATGAACAAAACTTTCTAGTTACAGAGTGTTCCATAGCATGAAATATCAGGGACAATAACATATGTTTGTGCTTCTTTTCCACACAAGCTTACTGAAAAAATTGTGGGTGTTAATTTTCTAGTAGAAGTGGTAATTCCACCAGAAGATCAGTCGATTTATCTGTCTTTTCTATTTCTTATCGATGTTGGCATTTAAAAATTCCAACAAATTACTGTTGTCTTTCCATGCAATTAAATGCATGTTTGTTGAGATCTTGGACATTAAGTAACATTTTTACCCTAGATATCCTAATTGACTCATTCACACAGCACAGAGCTATCAATTTGAGAATTTCAAACTCTATACCCAAAACTTGTTAAAGATTGCTATTCCATTTTGCAAACCAGGGACAGGTTAGTATATGGTTTTAAAAAAAAAGGTTGCATGGAGCCTCAAACAGGTCCTTGGTTGTAGCAAAGGTAGAACATAAAGATACCACCAAATTTGTAAAGGATGAGCTTCAGAGCGCCCTGTTTTCTGAATACTTGAAGCACTGCTCTGAATCCACGCCTGTATCATCTGCCCTTAATTGTGTAATGACTTCTTCAGCTTCCTGTCATCACCATGTATCTGTACTTTCAAAAAGCCATTGAAATACTTGGGTTATGAAAGATGCCATTATAAAACCAAACTTAATTCCATACTCTTCCAGTAATTTGCCTCATAAATACTTCTTGAAGTGGTGAAATACTTTCGGTTATAGAAATAAAACTTATGTATTCATGACCTATGTATTATTTCATCTTCTCGGAAGTCAAAGGACTGTCCCTGTGTTTATGCTACTGAAATAAATCTGCTGCAGATATTTTTATAAAGGTTATTAGCCCAAGTGACATTGTTGTTGGAGCTAGCACTGTCATCTGTTGTAGTTTCCTAGCAACTACTTTTTTATGCATTTTTCTCAGTCATTTTTCAGTGAATAGGCTCAAATTTTTTCTCATTAATGACTACTGTGTTTCCTTAAAAGCTCATAAATTAATAGATGAAGGGAAGTGTTAATGTGACCTGATGGCCTGGGAAAATCCATGACAGATATAACAGCCAAGGTAGGCTTCAACACCTTTGCTGATGAGACTGTGTGAATTCTATTTGACACTGAGATGGGGCCATGCATTTAATCATTACTAAGTCCATGGTTTTCTTGATGAATTGTGTCTCCACATAGCACCTTCTACTCTAAGCATGTCTAGAAATAATTCTTTTATCTCGCCTTTGTGAAGCTCCTGCTATATCTGGAACATTAAATGGAAACCTACAAACTTGTTAAAAGCATGAAAAATTAAGACATTCTATGAAGTCTCTGTGACTCACAGCTCTGAGGATTAGTTTTGCATACCTGCATTAGGAAAATCTGAGCATATGAAACTCAGCCATCTAAAGGGATTCCTAAAAGAAAAAAGAAAAAACAGGAAGGTTGATGGCAACCATAAATATAAATATATATTCTGTGTATATATAGACCTCAGAAGGGCATACAAATGGGCATCATTTATCAGGTATCAGTAACCAGCTCACCGTAGAGTAAAAGTGTAACTGTTTGCAATATAACATGGAAAGCTGCCCCATGATTTTAACATGGATTTTATTCATTTAATTCTGGACCTAATTTTGATTCCCTACTGGAGCTGGGGGATAAGGTATGGGTCCAAAGAGTATGTATTCAAGGTCAAGTGAAGCTTACATGTTCAAAAATAAAATCTTTCTTCAATTGAATTTTTTTAGGATTACATGCTATACTTTGAAATATAATCATTGAATATTTTAAGATACATAATAAGATTTAACATATCCTATTTCAAAGAAACTTTAAATACTGGCTTTTTAAAGCTAGCTAGTGTATAATTTTCACATGCTTACTACAAGGACAGGGAAAGCATTCTGATCATTTTTTGTACACATGTTCTTAGTCTCAATTCCAACAGCCAGTCTAGAACATGGGGAGCAGTGATTATATCACCTTCTCTACTAGAATTCTTTGACATGCCTAGGTGCCTCTTGGTCCCATAGGTTTTTTCCCCTGGGAAATGGCTACAGTGAAAAATAAATAAACCCTAGGAACTTTGTTAGAACATTCTAGAATCACTTAGGAATACCTGTTGTTAAAGCTCCTGCCTAATCCTGCCATATCTGGTAAGGCACTAATATCCTCTGGGATTGTGAGGGGATCCTCCAAGAGCCCAGCCTGCATAATTCATTAACAAATCAAAGGTGATAGATTCCCAGTCTGGCCAACATACCAGAATGGGTAGAAATTCGATTTGCTACGTTTATAAAAACTTCGTTGAACAGGAGGATGACACATACCTTGTCAATGTGAGGCCCCCTTTCTTTTTAAAAGTACATTTTCATGCATTACTATGTGTTAATTAAAGATTATCTGAAAAGAATCAAGGCATAGAAGAAAAATGTTACCTATGTTTTCAACATCCAAAGATAGGCACTGGGGTATAAAAATTCTTTTCCACAGATTTTGCTCTGAACAGAATTAATGACAAAAAGAAGTATCTATTTAAAATCGATACTAGCCTTCTATACAAAATTCAACAAGCTGTTAAACATTTTGAAAACAAAATACAAATATAAAAATTTCTTTTCTTTCTTTGTTTTTTCTATGCAGCTTTTCACTATGCAGTTCAGACTGATCTTGAACTCATTTGCAGCCCAGGCTGGTCTTGAACTTGCAGCAATCCTCCTGCTGAGCTGCCCAAATGCTGGAATTACAGGCATGTGCCACTATGCCTGGTGACAAAAAAAAAAAAAAAAAATTTCTTGTAGCGAAAACAAATTTACAATTCAGACTTATGGTAAACTCATGTAATCCCAGCACTTTGGGCAGCTGAAGTTGGGAGAATCACAAATTCAAGCCAGGTTTGGGCAATTCAGTCAGTGATAATCTGTCTTATAATTAAAAATAGAAAGGTTCTGATAATGTAGCCCACCGTGAAGACATTGTGTTCAATCTCCACTCCCCCTCCATGCACAGGGTCACATTAATCGGTGAGACTAGGATGGGGTCAGAGACAGTGAGGCTGAGAAGGATGTCCTCAACAATGTAATTCAGGGTTTGAAATTCTTAGCCATAGATTCAGTCTTCAGTTCATTTAATGATTTTGTAATCAGTAAAGCTCTCTGAGCCTCAGTTTCACCATCTATAAAATGAAGGAAAAACAGAATTATAAAATGAGAAAAATACCTGGGCATTATGGCACACACTGGTAATCCCAGCACTCAGGAGGCTGAGGCAAGAGGAATATTGCAAGTTCAAGACCAGCCTGGAGGGCTGGGGATTTAGCTCAGTGGCATAAGCGCCTGCTTGGCAAGCACAAGGTCGTGAGTTCAATCCCTGGTACAAAAAAAAAATTTAAAGAAAAAAACTGAATACAAGACCAGCCTGGGCTACATAGTGAGCTCAAGGTCAGGCTGAATTGCATAGGAAGACTCAGTCTCAAAAAGACATAAAATAAAATATAAAATAAAATAAGGAAAATAATAAAGTTTTCCTTACAAACCTGTTGTAAGAAGTGATAAAATGTATATGGGATCATGGTATAACTTTTAAGAGCTACTCAAATGATGCTAATACAAAATTGAATAAGTTGAACTTAAAATGTAGTTCTTAAATTTAATTCTTAAAATTGCACTGTAGTTGCATTTATATGTCATTAACTAGTAGGTCACACAATCTAATTAAAATATTTACTACCAATAAGTCTCTCTTCTGAAACTAAAAATTCAGAATTGATTCCATTCTCAGAATTGAGCATAATTGAAGCAACCCTTCTATCCCAATAATATCCCTAAACGCAGTTGAGTCGTCTTTTCCATAGTGATTATTTAAAACTTGAAAGTAAACTCCAAACTCCACCAAATCTAGTTTTAGTTTTGTAAATAGTTCCCAAAACAATTGATAATAGCCATTTTTTCATCTGACTAGCTTCTATTGTGAATGATTGGGCATTTGCACTTTCATACCTCTTTGGATATAAATTTTGATACAGTCAGGATCTGGTCTACTGCTTGTCAAAGGACCTGTTACTTCCAGTGATGCGGACAGTGGTGGCTTCCCACCCCGTGAGCACACACACATTTAGTAGGAGAGGGCTGGGTTTTCAAGCCATCCCAGTAATGGTCTCAGGTTACTTCCACAGCTTATATAAACTTAGCAAAGTCAAAGCATCAAACCCTATTAGAAACCTCTTGAAAGGCGAAAACTGAAAAGTAACAAGATTTTTATCCTGTTCTCCTCTATCGCACAGTTGTCACTAAAATCAAAGATTCCAGAAAGCTCCTTGTGATGTGACTTTCACTGTTTACTGCAGTAAAGTCAAACCCAATTGTATAAAGTACAGCTAAGTCGGAGAGCACCTTGACCTTCTCTGTGATTTTTGTCAGACTGTGTTTGCTGGCAACCTGCCCTGAGTCCATCGGGAGACCTGGCACTTCCACTTGCTTTCAGAGTTTCCGGCCTCTGGAATGTTACCTCGTCTTCTCTAATCTCTCTCTTCTTACCAAGGAGCACTCTTATCTCTCAGGGCACAAGGGATAATGGCTTTTTTTCCTCTCAGCAGGCACCCCAAGATATTCCTTTTCTCCTCAGCTCTACTAAGTCTCACTACCACCCTCTATTTTCTGACACTGACCTATGACACCAAACACCACAATTTCTAAGTCACCTTTTGATGACCAGTAAAGCTGGCTTCTCTTGGTCAGGTGGGGCAAAGGAAAGCTCTTACTGTCTTCTCTTCTTTCCTATGGGGTTATCACTTAGCCCTGTAAAGGTATCAAAAAAAAAATGCAAGTTTACTGAGTTTCTTCACCAATTTCTGTAGCCAATATACATCTCTGATATTTTCCTTTTAATTATTCTTTATTGCAGGATACATTATTTCTGGGAGGAGGATTTTTTGAATATTTAAAAACACTTGGAAAAGGGAAAAATTCACATCAAAGAATAGCTCATTCATGATGCAATAAAAGTATCATGAGAAGTCTGTTAGCCTCATTCTAAGTAATTTGGACATAAAGATGAATGAAGCATAGTCTCAGCTCGAAGGTTCACAGTTGCTTGGGAGAGAAAACACAAATTATGTTCCAGCATTTGGGGGAACAGAGATAATAGGAGATGACAGCAAAAAGTATACTTCGAAGGTCAGAAATGCTTTTCTTCTTTTAATGTGAGCTTATAAAGATAGCTGTTCGTTGCCCTCGTGGGATACGTTCGAGAGAATAAACCAAATGCAACAGGGGTATTAGTCAGAATGACTAAGCAAAATGTAACAGCCTTCACGGAGTCACGCCTGACACATGGAGGTGTTAGGGCATAGAAACAGTGTGAGACATGGTATTTCTATTTGCAATGAACTTCCAGCCTTTTGAGTATTTACTTATACTTAAAATTAATTTTTTTTTCAAATTTTATCTAAATGAGCTTAATTATCACTAAAACACTAAGACCAAATTAATCTGCTGGAGAAAAAGATAAATAAAATATTACACATCCTAATTTTTCAATCATACCTTTGGAATAGAACTCCTAAAAGGAATTTTGGACCACAAAACTAGACAAAGGATTCTGAATCATTGCTCTTCCTATCTGGGACTTCATGAGATTCGTATGTATGATGTACTAGGATGGATGAGCACAAGAAAACATAATAACTGAAGATATTATAAATGGCACAGTTTCTATTCAACAATATGACACAAGACATCACAAAAAATGAAGTGGCAAAGCATGGTTTGGAAGAAGATATTTATAATACATCTATATCCAACAACAGACTAGTGTCTCAAATACACACACATTTCCTATCATTAGTAAGATTGAGTTAGAATATGAAAAAGGGAAATGGACAAAATAACATAGACACTCCACGAAAAAGCACATGCAGTAGTCCATAAAGATATGAAACAGCACTCAAGGCCATTAGTTACCATACAAATGCAAATTAAAGCCACAATTCAGAGCCTCTCTATATTCTAAATGGCTAAAATGAAAATATGCAATGGGCGACTGAGATTGAACATGACTGTCATATATTTGAGTAGGAGTCTACATTGTCAGAGGCAGTTGGGAAAAGCCTTCACCCACGTCTGTTACAGCTGAACACATTGGACCCTATAACCTGACAATAGGATTTCTCAACATACTTGCGAAAGGGAGGCATATGTTCACTGAAAGTCATGTATAAGAATGTTCAAAGTAGTGTTACTGTGATAGCCCAAATCCAGAAACAAGGTCTACCAACAAATAGAATAAAGCTGTGTTACACTTACACAGTGGAATCTTATACAAGAATGAGAATGAACTAGAGTTACAGCCAAAATTATGAATAAATTTCATCAGCACGATGGTGAATGAAAATAACCAAGACTCAAGAGCATTGATTGTCTGTTTATATTTATTTAAAGTTAAAACACTCTCACAATTAGGATTCAACATGTTGCTTACTCTTAGGAAAGAGGGCAGTTACCAGAAGAGGGACTCAGTAGCTTCAGGGGCTGTGGTAATGTTTCCTTTGTGACAATTAGAAGTTTACATTAAAAAGACAAATCGAATAAAAGAATGTGAGTAACCAGCTTCTACCGTGAACACACAGCAGCCTACTATTGTCACCTCTAATTAAAATCTAAACTTGTCAACTGAATTTGTAGTCACTTAAATTGGTCACAGGGATACAATCCATGTAAAACATGTCAGTTCTGAAATATTTATCCTTCTCCATAGTATCACGTGCAATTCTTAAAAGCCAATCTTGTCAAAAATGATTCATCTTACTTTCTCAAACTAATGAGCGCGTTATAGAGGCTCACCTCCCAATTCTGTGAAACAATTCACTATTTCATGACATTTAAGAAGAGGTAGGTTTTTTTCTCTCTCTTTCTTCTAAAACAGCACAAAAGCGGCCCCAGCCTTGTTTACGGAGATGGTTATCTCAGAACAAACTAAACAGAAATCTATTTGGTACACAACTGATTTGAAATGTCTCCTATTTCCCCTTCCTCACAGTTTACTGTGAAATGATTTCCAATGAGTTCATCTCAAATGAGGCAGCCTGACTTCTAGTAAAAGGAAAAATAATCTTCTAATATGGTCAGATGCTCTAAAGGCCACCTAAAGTCCTCCCTACCAATAACTCCTCACAGCAATATAATTCAGATTTTATAGTCTAAGCTGTCTTGCCAGTTTTAAAAACAGCAGCAGTTTTCATTTTAGTGCTATTTTGACAATCTGTTACAAAAGCATAATCTGATATATAAAAATATAGTGGCATGTTGAAAATAAAGATATGATATAGTCACCTTTTGTTTCATAAATATTATCATAGGAAGCTCAGAGACTCAGTGGCAGAGGTTAGCACTACAGAATCATGCTGGACTGAACGTTTACCAAATATCCTTGGGAATGGCCGGTTGGTCACACAACCAAGACGGGGGCATTGTCCTTGGCCGCTGGACTTGTCCCACACAGGGTCCTGTCAGTCATCCAACAGCTTGCTGAAACTTAACAATAACATCTTGGTGCTTTCTACATTTATTTACAGTCACATACTTTCCCAAGGCCTTACTCTCCCGACATGGTAAGTTGAATTGCTCCCAGGTGTGCACAGTTTGGGTGACAGTGTCTTGTTGGCAGATCTCTGTTAGGGCTGGCGCTCCCTGCAGTCAGACTGCAGGCACATCACCTTCTCTACCGTGAGTCATCACTTCTAATTCAGTTTTGTGTCGTCCATCAGTCTGCTCCTCTGAAGCCATGAATCCTCAACCAAACTCAAGTGAAACATGCAGAGTGTTTTGTCTCTAGGATTCCACAAAAAATTCCAAATTTTTCTAATTATACTGTCCCATCATCTACTATCTTAGCTTTAAGACAATTTTGACAAGTTCAGCTGTTTTTAAAATCTGAACCTGTTTTTAAAATCTTAGTCTTAATGCTGAATTTATATTTTCTCTTTGATGTGATGCACTTTCGAAGCCAATAAGTTAAAGATTTTTCTTATAAATCCTTAATCCCAAGTAGAGTGTCAGTGGGCAGGCTGGTACCACTCTACTTGGATAACCTAAAACTTGACTCCTGTCACTGCCAATCTTTCTCAGAACCAGAAATGTTTGTGGGAGTCATTTTAGTATATTTCATTTGTTCAGTGTCAAGACCATGTCTATGTGATGCAGTTGGGCCCATGTCCAAGAATGCAAACTGCATAATGGTAGAGATTATACCCATTTGTACACCTGGGCCATGTAATATCCAATGTCTAGAATAGAATTTGGCACGTATTAGCTGCTCAAAATGTACCACTGGGACTCACAACTATTATTGCTTTAGAATGTTTGTTACCTTTGAGTAAAACTTTTATTCATATTTTTTTGCTATATTTCATACAGACCCTTAGTTGCCTTTAATGGAAAGATGTTATTGTCTAGAACAGAGATTGATAAACCTTTTCTTGAAGAGCCAAAGAGTAAATAGTTGTGATTTCTTAGGCTTTAAGGTATCTGTGCAAGTACTCAACTCTTCCACAAGGACTCAGCTCCAAGGAACACAAAAGCAGGCACAGACAAAATGTGGCAGCCAGCCCACCCAGCCCCAATTTTATATAGCTCTTGAGATAAAAATGGATGTTAGATTTTCAAAAGTTCTTAAGAATCAAATGAAAAAACAATATCCCATGACACTTGACAATTATATAAAATCACAACTTCAGTATTCCTAAATAAAACCTGATTGGAACATAGCCATGCCTATTCATTTACATACTACCTATGAATACATTTGCATTTTAATGGTAGAGTTGGGTATTTGCAAGTATGAAATGAACTAACAGCAGAACTTTTTGAAGGGGGGTGGCTAGAGATGATAAGGAATTTTCCTTTACATTCTCTTATAACAGTTTCCATATCTTCAGAACACATTCAAGAGTCCAAAATTGCAGTTTTTGGAAGTCAATGGCTCCTGCAATTAAAACTTGCTAATGATGTAAAAAAAAAAAAAAGAAAGAAAGAAAAGACATTTTCTGTACCCACTGGTAAGAACCAGTTACTTATAATTATTGATGCAAGAATCAAACGCTAAAAGGATACTCACAGATAATTTCACAGAGTCACTTAAATCAGTAGGTCTGGACTTCTCATCAGTATCCACTTTACAACAGTTTTTACAGCCAAAATTAAAATTAACTTTCAGCTTTTATCCTCTGACAGAGTTGAAAGTGCTAATGAATAACCTAGAAAACTTGGACAAGAGTTAATCAAGAACTGACTATAGAGTATTAGCTCCCACACACTGTAAGCATCCGTGGGCATTACTTAGGCTCATTAGAAAACTCAGGGCTGAAGTATATTTTTCATGTTATTTTTAAAAACTACAAACATTAAGCAATGTATATCCAACAAAAAGCACAAGGATGCATATTTCCTTGATTTAGAATCTAAGCCTCAGGACAGTTACTATATTTTATTCATGTGTGCATTCACAGTGTCTAACATGTAGTGAAGGAATTAGCAATGATGGCCAAGATGCCATTGATTCATTCATTTACGTTTTTGACCAACAAATCATTTTGTGATGGCCATTCTGCACTAGTGCTGTGGGAACACGAGATATATAAGGAATTGCTCTGGCCTTTGGCAACATTTTAACCAAGGAGATAACATGCAAGTAAAAAAGCAGACATAATGAAAGGTTTTAATGTAAATTTAAACTAAAAGGAATTAGAACCAATGTCTCTTTAAGTGTCAAGGCAAGAAATAAAGGCTGGGGAGAATGGATTGCTGAGACCTGGAGAATCCACAAAGCTTTCCTGGTAGAAAAGTGACTTACGAGGAAATTTTAAAGCATGAAAAAAATCACCCAATAAGTATTTGATAAATAAGAAAGTAGGTTTCAGCTAAAGAGCAAGAAGAAAAGAAATGGATAAAATTGCCAGCGTTCTTGGCACCGCTCATGTAGCTGCCAGAAGCTCTGAGAGTACAGGTGTCTACTTGGTTGCTGGAGTCGCCAGGCAGGGCCACAGCTGGCTGAGCCTGAGAGGGAAGAGCTGTGGATTAACCTGGCCACCACGGGCTCTCACACAGAGAGGCAAATGGGGACATAGGATTCTCCCTGCCACTCAGCCCTTGTACCATCTGGAAAGTCAACAGCACAGTGGTACTCAGATCAGCGTCAACCACAACCTTTTATCAGCCTCAACTTTCCTCTTACCCCGCCACAACTGATTTCTGTTCTCTTAGACTACCACCACCCCAGAGGGCAGATCGTGCTGTGTGAGGTGAAAATGTCCAGTATCTAATCGTGGCGTATTTTCCTGTGCTACCGGTTGACGATAAAGAAGATGCATGTAAAACATAGTTTAAAAGCAAAAGTAATTGTATTTTTAAAGTAGTTTATATTTGAATGTTGATGTACTTTGACTGCATTTATATAGGGATGATGTTTTCATAAGGTAAATCACAGAACTATATTTCATGATATGGTAGATTTCTTATGCTTTATGTGATTCAGGTCACTGTAGGATGTAATCATCACCAATATTTTCTCTATCATTTTATGAATAACATGTAGCCATTAACCTATTACTTGACATACTATCAACCTTATGGTAAGCATGGGGTACTAATGTTGGGTAGTGTTGATTTCCATCTTCAAAGAATGAAAAAATACAAAAGATAGGGTTCAATAAAATAATCTCTTGTAAATTTGTAGGATTTCCCCGTTCTGATTGCACTTTTTTCTCTTTTTGTAAATGGCTATCGACATGGTGATCGTAGTAGAATAGTAACACACTTACCCATCTCGGTTACCTTTTGAAATATTTATCAGTCTACATTTGTTAGCCATGGAAATACTTGATGACAGATAAAACAGTCAACTCCTAGTGTAGATGATAACACATACTCAGGTTGCTGTGCCACAGAGCTGAAAAGGATTTCTTAAAAATGTATACTGCCTTCCCAGGTCACTAAAAGAAAAATTCAATTTTATTACAGTTGTCTGCAAGATTCAATAACCTAATCACTTACTGCCCAGGTCAGGAAGGTACCGACGCTTGCTCACCGTGGTTCACCGACTTCTCTTGAGGGCCAGGGTCAGAGACGGCACATTGGCGCTTCTGTTTCATGTCACTAGGTAAAGCAAATCAGATGGCTGAATCACATTCACAAGGCAGGGAAATGTGTCCTGCCCCTACAGCAGGGTCCCCAAAAGCCCACAGAGAAGGATCAAGAGAAGGGTAGAAGATTACAGCCTACAGCAACTCACCAACTGAGGCCGTGTGAGACTGATGTGATTTGGGGATCTGCTGATTGCATTTCTGTGTTCCTAGCCACCCTGATTTCAAATGAGGGGGTACCCTGACTTTGCATGTGAGTGATTGCTGGCCACCCACACAGTGGTCATGGGATTGACCACTTTCACGACACAGCTGTGAAATTTGGCCTGAGAGGAGTATGTTTTGGCCTCCGTTATAAATGGGAATTTCTGCAAACCAGTCTCTTGCATTCAGTTGTCGCTATCTTGAAACATGTTCTCAATTTCCTATGTAATGACCCAGAAAGCCTCATTGAGACTTCTGCATAAAGTGAGCACCCCACAAGTGCTACCTTGTGACTGACTGCTTTACCCTGTTTTGCAATTTTGGGGACTGATAGTCTATGATTCTATGCATTTGAAAGTAATAATGTTCAAACTCCTACCACGCTACTCCCCGGGGTCAGCTAAGCTGTTTGAAGTTATAGAACCAACCAATTACCAAGTGCTGCAACATTTTATTCTTGCAACTCTACAAAAAGGACACTTGCAGCTCCAGTGGCAGACACAAGGATCTGTGGCAGAGTTTTGCAGACGTAGTATGATTCAGAATCGCCTGGGAATCTTGTTGAAACACAGCTTCTGACTCAGTAATCCAGACTGAGACCTGAGAGCTGAAAGCTGTAACAACCTGGCGGTTGGTGGTAACGCTACTGACATCAGGGTAGGGCAAGCGAGAGGGGTGAACCTGAATTCCTCGGCATCCTTGCTGAATGGAATCCTTATCCTTATCTATAATTATCTATAATACCTATAATAACTGCTCTGAAGAAACCATGAGAAATGACTTCAGCATGTAGAACATTAGAGAATATTTTTTTCATACATCAGAGGTCAGATATATTTTTATATGCTGACAATTAATAGAATTTCCATTTTGGAAATTGATCACTACTCCAAATAGAATCATATTCTCCAAAGAGCAACAACCTTAATGCTGTAAGCTCTGATTGTTGTTGACAGTGCAGAATTATGCCTGGACTACAGGGTGGGGATAGTGGCGCTTATAAGAATTTACAGAACGTGTGGGTGATTCTGTATTTCTCAACTTATAGAAAATTATTTTTGTGTACATCAGCTAAGAAGATGCACTGATTTATTTAGGGATTAAGCTACATTATACACAGGGTAAAGATACTTAAACGTAGTATTGTTGAGACATGACATGGTGATTGGTAGTTGTAAGTGAAACAACAATAAATGATATGCGACATATTTTCTCCCTAGAGCTGCAAACCAGGGAACAGAAATAGTATTAAATTCCTTAAGAAATGAACAGAGGTGCTAAAAAAAATCTGCAAAAGGAAGAATTACTTGAAGGTAAAGAAAAAATGAGAACAAACGAAAATAATAGTGTGTGTATATATGCAAGTGAGAAAGAGAGAAGGCATGAGATGAAGACTGGTAGAATGATTCAAGCCAAAAGGCCACACCCAGAGTCCTGAGTCCTACCTAAGGAGCAGGGGAAGGTAAGTATATGGCATCAGGACGAGTATAAATAGTCAACATATTTCAACCTCACTGAAGGAAAGGAAATAGATACTGTAGTGTAAAAGTCATCCGAACCCTAGAAACCGAACCAATGAATTATCCTCACCTTTTGCCCTTCAGTACCTGCTTCAACGTGGACTTTCCCACCACTTTTCTGAACTGTTGGACCTGGGAAATGAGTTGATCTGCCAATACACATCATCTTTTTCAGAACTGATCACAGCCCTGAACAGGATGTGTAAACCATGACTGTTATGAGTCCTTGGAGAACAGAAATATGAAATGGGAAACAATCAGGGCCAATGATCAGAGAACATGAGATCTGAGGGTTGGCTCACTGGAAAGACTGTGAGGAACTTTTTATTTTTATTATGAATGTCAGACTAGGGAAAGCGAACAGTTGTTTGATGATCAGAGTGAGGCAAAAAGATTATGACACAAAAGTAATCACCATGGACATCTCTGGCTGGAAATGCTTGCTCCTCTTGGAGAGTACAGAGCAAGAAGGGGTTTCAACTGCCCTGTGATTGGCCAAGTGTAGAGCCAGCTTCCCACATTGGTCCACCATAGTACCAAATGTGGTCAGATGCTCTCTCAAGGGGTCTGGTGCCTTTCTGCCTGTGACAGCCTGTATGAAACATTCAGGCTTCCTTGACAACCAGTGATGAGTTTAGGTAGAGATCAGTTCACCGCAGAACACAACCTAGGGCCATCTTCCCATTGGGTGCTCCAGGCCAGGACAAAATACTGTGGTGCCTCGGTCATTTTTCAAATTGGAAAGAAA
This sequence comes from Hydrochoerus hydrochaeris, assembly GCA_004027455.1. Taxonomy (NCBI): domain Eukaryota; kingdom Metazoa; phylum Chordata; class Mammalia; order Rodentia; family Hydrochaeridae; genus Hydrochoerus; species Hydrochoerus hydrochaeris. The sequence continues at coordinate 89,495 of PVLA01005729.1, forward strand.
AGAAGAAAGAAAACGTGTGTGTGCGTGTGCACACACACACACACACACAAACTATTTCTCCCAAAGAGGTTCTTCACCCCTCTTTTCATTGGAATGAAAAGGCAATTATGTTTGTTTAGAAAGCCTATTATTATTCAGTGTAATTTTTAGCACAAAGGTGCCAGGATTCATCACATTTGAAGTATCATTATTATGTGATAGAAATACTTTACAATAGGAAAAAATTCTAGGAGTTTGGGGATAAGCGCAGGTGTATTTTTCCTAAGAAGCCAACTGAAGTAGCTCTGCAGAAGCTCTATTAATTCTTGGTGCCAAACTCATGCCCAGTCCCAGACATCACAGCACCCGCTATTCTGTCATTTGTAGACCATCAAGCTCAGCAGTCGATGACCAGGGGCTCAGAAAGAGTCATTTGTACAACTTCAGATCTAGCTGAACAGTTTACATAGATTTATCTGTTACGTATTGAAACTCTTAATGAGCAGTGGAATTTGGTAGGTGGCTGGTGTGAGCCACAGATCAGCAGCTGTAACCAGCAGAACCAGGACTGTGTCCGGTGAGGCATGCAGCCCCCGAGAGCAGAGCTCCCGGGAAGAAGCCGAGGCTCACAGTGAGAAGCCTGAAGACGCTTCTTCCTGCAGCAGACTCTCTGGGGCTCTTTCACCTGGGACTTGAAGACGTCACACTTCTCTTTTTCTACATCTGACATGGACATGATTTTTGCATGAAATTTACCAGAAAACCTGAAGATATGTCAAAAAAATCTTCTAGATGAATCTTCGATAAACACAGGCATTTCGTTTCCTTAGAGCACTCAATTAGTAATACCCTTTGGTCTCATTCTCAGCCTGAATTCCTCCCTCACAGTCTTCCCAGGAAAGAATATAAATGCATGGATTCACACTGCCACCCATGGATTCGAAATGTCCAGAAATGCTCTCAAAAAATTTTGCACAAAGCAAGTTAATATTTTTTCCTTCCTTTTCTTCTCATGTGTATGTGGGTGTGTGTGCGCGTATGTGTGTGTGTGTGTGTGGTGTGTGTATGTGTGTGTGTGTGTGTGTGTATGGGTCCAAGGATTGAACTCAAGGCCTTCATGCTAAGCTATTGTCCTTGGGAATATTGATTGATTGATTGATTGACTTATGAGATAGATTGTTAGACTTTCCAAGTTGGAGTAGAATTTACGATTCTGCTGCCTCAGCCTCTCAGAGTGCTAAAATTATAGGCATGTACCATATCTGATTTAAAAATTCCTGAATTTCTTGACTCACTGAAGTTAGAATTTTTGAGATCATGTATTTACAACGCAACCATTACTTCTGATGGAATATACTTCATTCATTAGTTTGATATTACTTTTTTTGTTCATTTGTTTTTTGTCATTTCGAGACAGGGTCTCTCTATGCAGTTCAGGCTGGCTTGAGCTCACTTTGTAGCCAAGGATGGTCTCAAATTTACATGAATTCTCCTGCCTCAGCTTCCTGAGTGCTGGGATTACAGGTGTGCAGCACCATGCCCAATATTACATCCTTTAGTAACACCTTTATTGAGATATAATTTGTGTAACATAATTCACCGGTATGAATCACAGTTCAGTGATTTTTTTGTGGCATAACTGTGCAGCCACCACCAGAATCACTTTTACACATATGCCATCATGGAAACCCTTTACCCTTCAGCTGTCATTCCCAAACCTCACATACCTTGTACCTTGAGCAAGCAGTCACCAATCTGTGCCTCTCTGCATTGGCCTAACCCAGACCATGAGGTTTTGTTATGATTTTACTGATTACATTTACTCAGGTAAATATTATTCAAAAACATTATTCCTTTTTGTCAAGCCATGTATCTACAGTGCTTTGTAGAGCACAAATAGTGTAGAGCTTATATTTGAACTCTATAGGGTGACAGACATTCTTAGTAGCTTCTCTTTGTTTATGAAGTTAATTTGGAAAATACCAAACTACTATTTTATTAACAATAACAATATATCTTTAAGCTTATAGAATAGATTAATCTCTCTATCTTGTGTGTACTCCAGGCTCCAGGAGTGACATTTATTTATTGATCTGGGACATTTTGTGGCATCATGTCCATTTTGAGAGAACATCCCATAAAGCAATTGCTTGTGGATAATTATGTGAAAAGACAAGTATGTTAATTAGTTCAAATGTAGTAACCACATCACTATGGTCATAGGGCTGCCATAATAAAATAGCCAAGGCTGGTTACTTTAGTAACAAGAGAAAAGTAGTTTCTACACTTCTGTAAGTCCAAGGTCAAGGTCCAGGCATCCTGTGCTTGCAGAGGACTCCTTGCAGAGTCCTCACACTGAAGAAGGGATACAGGGATTTGGTCCCCAAAACCCTCTGTATAGGTTTAATAAGAAGGCTCTGGGGACCAGTCACCTCCTACAAGAGCCCTCCTCCTTGTCCAGTTAGTCTTAGGATTTGCATCAACATGGCTTCTGATGGGGACATAAACACACAAAGCACATCACAAAGTAGACCAGAAATTCACATTGTACACTTTAAATACATGCCATAAAATAAGTTCTTTGAACAAACAGCAGCTGCTAATGCACATGCACTGTTTCTTGCTTGACTGTGACAGACGCCTGTCTTCTCTCTCCACTTTCTCCCCTGCCTTGGTCTTGTCCCCACTTTATCCCAGAGAGCCCGTGATGCATCTGAAACCTGTCGGCACTCTGCTCCTAAGCGCCTAAAGGCGTCCCATCTCACTAGAAAGAAAAGCCAATTTCTGCATGACCTTTGCGATCTTGTCTCCTGGTCACTCCCATCTTACACCCACAGTCTTACTGGACTCCCCCTCTTCTGGTTGTTATTTTTCACTCAATGTTCTTCAGTCTTGGGACTGCACCCCTGTTCCTACTGCTGTTTCCCCTCAAATACTTTAAGAGCTTGTGTCATTACTTTATTTCAGTGTTTAGAAAGTCTCTAAAATCCTGTGTGCATATGAAATATACTTTCTTCCCAGTCTCCTTCTGTTCCTTCATTCTATTTTCTTCTTATAATTCCAGATCATGCCCAGGGTTTTATTTTTCTCCATCTTCTCACCTGAACATGAGTTTCCTAACCACAAGAAACTTGTTTGTTCACTGGTGTAACCCTAGGGCATAAGAAGTCCCTAGAAAATAGTGGATGTTCAGGAAATACCTCTTGAATGAATGGATATACGATTGTCTAAGTAGGTAGATGAATAAAACAAAAGAAATACTCATCTCCCTCCTTTGGGACAAATATTATGAAGTATGAACACAGCATTTCTATAGTGTTTTAATTATATATATATATATATATATATATATATATATATATACATACTGGGGATCAAACTCACAACCTCGTGCTTGCCAGGCAGGCACTTATGCCACTGAGCTACATCCCCAGTCCTAGTCTTTTAATTTTTGTAAAATTAATTTAAAATGCTTAAAAATGGCCTTACAATCATTGTTGACATCCTAGAGTGGAAATCTACATGCACTTGTTTAGGTTAAAAAAGAGAGAGATTTAATGATTTGATTTTGACCAGAAGAAGACTTCGAATAGATCTAAAACAATGGCAGTTTTTCTCTAAGAACAGCTAAGACACAGTCTTAAAGCTGCTATTTTATAACTATTGAGTGAAAGATTAGAAATGGCAGAGATACTTGAACACTAAGTTTCTGTAATACCGTTCTTTATATCTTCTCTTTTCAGTTAGAAAAAGTGGCAGTTACAGTCATTTTGTACTCAATTCAAACTCTGTATTTGTGTATCTAACCATTAAATAAACTGAACTCTTGATTTATACCTTCATCATATGTTAAATTACATTTTTTACTTGCTTTTTAACCAGTATTTTTGGATTTCAAATATAGCTAAACAATGCCAGTGTTTTTTGGCCTGATCACAAAAAATAATGTTCTCTTTCTAATTCATATATGGAGAGTCACACTATAGAGAACTATAAGACAATTCAGTAAAATCTATGAATTATACATATTCAGTATCAACAGACTGAAATGTAGATGTTTCATAAACAACGCCATGCTATAAGAACTTTAGAAAATTGGGATAATCCAAGGGTTTAGAGTGAAAACACAGTGTGACTAACTATAGAAAAGAAGTACCATTAAAAATCAAAACTATGAATTTGAAGTTTAAATAAGATGAAATAAAGCAGGCCCTTTACCGCCTCCATGACCTAGTTGAGCATCAAGGTGAAAGAGCAAAAGCTACAGGGCCGGGGAGGCAGTGACGGCATCAAGACCAGAGAAGAGCGAAGCCAGACCGAGGGCTGCAGAGCCACAGAGCCAAGGAAGAAGCAGCTGGGGTCCACAGGAAATTAGAAAGCTGGAAACAGCGAGGAAAGAGCCCTTCAACCAGAAGTCAGGACCTGCAATGGCCAGAGTTGCCAGGAAGTACCAAAGGTAAACAACAGCTGAGAGGTAACACTTGCTGGCTTAGGAGGATGGTGTCTCCTTGAAATACCTTCTTAGCAAGCCATGAGCAGGGACTCTGTGGGGACAGGGAGAGGTGGGCCTCGGAGTTTATGTGACAGTTACGTGTGCATTTCTTTGTCCATCCTACCAGGTACTTAGGGTTCTCAGAAGAGAGACAAAAGCTGGCACAAGACCTGGAACATAGTAGGACTTCGAGCATTTATTAAATAATGAGTGTAAATCATCCTCCCATCTTGGTTAGTGAACCTTCCCAGATAAACACGCCAAATCTATAAATGATATTTTCACTGGAAGAAAAAACGCATCAACTCTTCCTCTAAAAGAAGCCCTTAACCTGAAGGCCACCAGGAAGTGTCTGGGAGGGAGACTATTTGGAGAAAGAGGAGAGTACCCTAAAGCAGGGATGTTAAAGTGGGAGACCCTCTCAGCCAGAACGCCGGGCCGGCATCCCTGCCACTGTGTCCTAATGGCCACTATTTGTCTGGCTGCCACACAGTGATGTATGGAAGGCCAGCACTGGCTGGGAGCTCCCAGGGTGAGGGCACAGTGGGGTGCCCTGGAGGTGGACCTAACAGATGGGCGGGCCTCTGATGGATGACTCTCCAGGCGTGCCTCTCAGAGACCACTGGCTTTGGGTGACATGGTTCAGCCTCATAGCAAGAAAACACTGGACCCGCCCGTCCTTCACGCAAGGCTGCTATGCTCCATCCACTGAGCGTGCGAATTAAAGTCAGAACATGATTCAGAGTTGGCAGCAACTTTGAGCCCCTTCTAAGCTTTGTGTACCACTGGTAAAGTACCCAAATCTGCTGTGATACCTAGATGTGTAGATGGTTGTCTTAAGAGAATTCATTTGCATACTGGGTAGTCCTTAGTTCTTTCTTTAAAAAGAGCTTTTCCACCAAGTTTTAGTGCACTGAAAATAAATATGGCTATGTTTGCCAGTACCAGTAGTTCCATTCAATGTGGCTCAGGGAAAAAAAAATTCTAAAACTATCCAGATGACATTCTCAATCAAAGAACAACAACAACAACAAAAATATGCAGTGATCTTGCCAGGGTTTCTCCTTGCTTCTGCTGACTTATTTATAAAAGAAAAGTCTTTAGAAGTGCTACCCATTGGTGATAAGGATTTCTAAAGTGCTTTTTCCCCTCCTTATTAAAGAGAATCAAAAGGGGCTTTTTCTTTTCTTTGTATTTTCACGGCCAATATGCTTATTTATTTAATTTGTTTGGCTTATTTCTGAAGGTCAGCCTTAGCAATATGATTAATAACGCAGATCTTACAACCACATGAGTTAAATTAAATCTGGGATCCAGTGCTTTTGCATGTGTTTTTCACATCTAGGTTGAGAGGCATAAAAAATTTTACAGATACAAAAATCTTACACTAGCACTTAAACACGGTAGGCTTACGTAAGAATCAGCTATTTGTGTTATTTTCTAAATTCCAGAGCTCCTCAACCAAGCAGGCGTTCATTCTCCTTCAGCTGAACATTTCCACCACGACACACTGATGCTGAGCACCCCACCCCATCTGGCACGCGCTGCGGGTTTTCCTCAGCACTTGCATTCTACAGAAGTTTTGTAAATACAGGAAGATGAATTACTTTCTGTTTTTGTAAAACAGTGGCTTGGAAAATGTTGTTGTATCGGTGCTATTTGAAATATTTAGGACGGCACTCACCACGGATGTAGGTATGGATGGCAGGCATGGGGCCTTCAGTCCACGGGCTGAGCGACACCTCGGTGTCACGTCATTTAGCCTGGACAAAGCCCACGTGCCAGCATGGCCACTCATGCCTTCTGCTGTGAAAAACAAAGGGCCCATATGTCTTTTGGAGTATTATCCTGTAACATAAAAACGGGGTGCTTCCCAGGGCACCTCACTCCCCTACTAACCTCAGGCTCCATTTGACTTTTCAGTAAGTGTCTTCCACTGGCTCAGAGACACTGGCATGTGTAACAGTGTGTGTCTGTGCCCGTGTGTGGGTGCATGTGTGTTGTCAGCAGAGACCTCTTACGCACAGGTGCGTAGTTCATTTGGGCTGTGAGCACATCTCTCCTTGTTTGTCCTGTTACCTTTGTCGGTCATTGTATAGCTCTTTTCATGTCTCAGCCTCATGAAATTGTAGGGCACACAAATTAGCATAGTGTACAGAACACTTTATGGTTTACCCAACTAACTGACTAGAATTATTTGACAGATAATTAACTACTCGCTTTATGCTCATAAAAATAGAAAATTTGCTCTTGTCTCATTTTTATTTATTTTTATTCAGTTTCTATTTTGTTGTTGTTGTTGTTGTTGTTTGGGACAGGATTTTTCTGAGCATTTCAAGCTGGCCTTGAACTCACTTTCCAGCCCTGCCACCTGGATGCTGAGATTATAGACATGCGTCACCAAGCCCAACTCATTTTTAAAATTTACAGAAATGTCACACATCTCTCTTACCTGAAAACAGAGGTACCTATTTTCATCAGGATTTCATCATGAAGGGCTGTTGAACTATGTCCTTATCATTTTGAGTTAAGTTAAATAGGTACATCTTTTAACCTGTAGATTTGTTGCTATGGTCAGCTCCATAGCAAAGCAAAGGAATTCCTGCTTTCTCTAAACACAAAACAAGAAATTAGATTCGAAAGTGCACATTAGACATGTATTTCCAGATAGATTAGACTGTGTTAGGACAGGTAAACTCAAATACACAGCAGCAAGGAGGAGTTTAACTAATTAACTTTACATCAAAGGATTTCCTTCTTCAGAACAAAGAAAGAGTGAGGCCAGGGGTCTATGGTCTATCTAATTGGCGTGTTTATTGATTCTAGATGCTTGGAACTTCTGGTTCAAAGACTTGTCTTCTGTTACCCTGGAAGAGCATCTTGTGTGCTAAGCAAGACTCTTTTGTGTTTAGAAGAAGACGGTCTAGGAGATTAGTCTCAGATAAATGCCCAATATTTGCATATGCCTCCATGGGATGGAGAAGACTGACATTTCTAAGTGAGCTAACAGAGTAACCACCAGTTATTCAGGCCAAGAGTTTATCTGGGCCTTAAAAGAGAGTAGCAGCAGTATGGCTTGAGAAATAAGTGAGGGAGAACTTCCACAGGGCTGCTGTGGGCTGCCTGCGCCTTGGCTGGCATTTCTTTGATATGCGATTTTCAAAGCAGGTGCTATTCTTATCACAATCACATTGTCACACTCCATTATGAAGAAGCAATTAAGCCCATAATAAGTGAAGAGGTGATGTTTGGTGGCTCTTTTTTAATATCACACAACCGTTGATTTGTTGGCTTTTGAAAACAGATAGAAATTTTTGAATTACACCCTGCAAAATACCTTTCCTGGCTCTGAGTGTTTGAAAAGCAAATGTATCTTGGATCCAGTGCTTTTGTGTTTACAAATCTGGATATGATTTAGTAAGCTTTAAAGAGAGAGCAAGCTCATAGTAAGGAAATCAGATTTACATAATTTTCTGCTTCCTTACAGAACACAGCAGTTGAGATTATCTTTTACATTTGTGAAGAATGCTTTAATATGTTGAGATGAAATACCACCTATAGGACACTTGATCTTGCTGATTTGACTTCTTAAAATAAATTATGAACTGATTTGTCCCAGTGACTCTTAACATCAATTGCTGTTATAATGTAATGAAGCATTTCTAAGAGAGACTGCTTTTTTACCTCATTTGCATAAAAAGATTTAGGTTATTTACGTGTTTATTCTTTCCTCTGTGCAGTTTATTTGCAGTAACTTTACAGGGCAGTAACAACAAAATCCATGCTTTGTTCATTCCATCCATTCTTCTCTTCATATAAAAGAGAAATAGGTGGACTTGAGATTTGTGTATGAAATAGTGTTTTCAGGGGCATATGTGTTTGTGTCCTTTTCCCCCTACTAGAAACACAACTAGACTGTAACTATGGGGAAATAAAATGAGCCGAAGACTTGACACTGGCTTCCATGGTGTGTGTGTGTGTGTGTATATAGTATATATCCTTGCAAACTCAATAGTGGCTGCAAATAATGAGTGTTTTGGTCCAAACAACTTTCAGCTGTGGGACTGTGGGAAGGTAGTTCTAAACCAAAGGACCTAAAGGACACTCTTATACAATCAAGAGCCTCAGGGAAATGTTTGATGTTTTACTGTCCTGATTTTGCTTTGTGTATTGTAGGCATTATGCTTGACTAAGCTTTCTGTCACTGTCTCTAGGTTCTATTTGTACAAATTTGCCATGGTGCCTGTTTTCTGTATCATCTGTATTTATTATTTGGCCACAAAAGAGTTAGAAAGATGAAGATTTTCATGGCCTGACTAGGATTAGCTATTCACCAACAAGTGTTTAGATTTGGGCATTTTATATTAAAGAGGTAGGAGGACGTGTCCGCAGGGTCCTGTGGTCAAGCTTGCCTGCTATGTTCTGTACAGAGATTACATAGCCGAATGCGTTATCTCCTTCAGGGCGCGGCATGGAAGTGGAGTAACCCTGGATTTCTAAGTAGCTGATGATTATTTCCTTTCAACTCAGTAGAGCAATAGGACCAGCCCCCTGGAGGCTCTGACTGCAGCCTCTGTGCTTATTATTTTCATAAGTGGGGAAAGGTTTATAGAAAACATCAGTAATAGATACAGCACGGGATTATAGAACATCAAAAAAACAAAAACGTGAATTAAAGATAGACAAATAGGTTCACAAGGAGATTTATCTGAAGCTAGGTGAAATCCCACCTTGCCAAACCTCACTATGATGCTTCATGGCCTCCTGACTGGGAAGAACTGCTGAGAACCGTGGGGCCCCCCGCTGTGAAGCACCCTTCCTGCACGCAGCTCAGCGCACTTGGCCTGTGTGCTGCACATTTGACCCTTAGCCATTTCATGCGGATGTGTCCTTCTGTTTTCCGTTTCTGATTTTTGTCTCTTTAACCCTTGCATTGCCTTTCCTCAGCACTTTACATGACACGCTCAGGTATGAAAGGAGGTTACTGATTTGCACTTGTTTTCTACTATCTGAAGCCATTACCCAAATGGAAGTACTAAAATCAGCACAAAATCATGAGCTCACAGTTAGGTAGCCTCTGGTTCCTCAGCCCAACTAGGTTCCTCTCTGCAGGCTCTAGGGAAGAGCACACTGCCAAGCTCACTCAGGTAGTTGCCAGGATCCTCTTCCTTCTCGCTGTAGGACAGATGCCACATTTCCTCGCTGGCTGTCGGAGGGAGATGCTTCTGCTTCCAAGTCACCTGTCTTCCTTAATGTGTGAGCCCCTGGGGTTGTAGATCAACAGAACAAACCTTCTGGGTTTTCATCTGTGACTTCTCTCATCACAAGTGGAGATAGCTGCTTGCTTGTAAAGGAGCTCCTATGACCAGATTGGGCCTATGTATTTATTAATTATATTTGCAAAACCCTTCACAGATACCTATATTAGTGTTTGACTTCGAAATGAGGGAATCGGATTTCTAGGGTAAGTGGGACATGCTTAGAATCCTCCCAACCACATGCTCTGTGATTTATTACCCACTGTGACACTCAGACAGTTTCCACACAGGTAGGTTCTACACAAATATTTCTTAAAGGAACCCACAAATGCATAAATCAGCAAATGATAAAAGGGCTACTTGTAGAAGTCAGCTATGTCATCACACATAGATTACAACAGATAAGTGACAGCCTCCACAGAAAGATACTTTTATTTTCTCTAAATTAGTCTTGGATCATTACACTTCAGGTTATATTATTGGTGACTGAGTTGATTCATCATGTAAGCTCTTTCCATTCATTGGTGAGAATTTGTTTAACAAAAGGCAACAAATTTCAGTCTCTTCCCCCTTTAAAGTCTCAATTAAGCAACTGAGAATTGTGTTCTGCAATCAAATAATGTGTATAAACTGATTTGTACATTATAAAGCAAGTTTACACATATTTTCCCCTCTAACACAATAATCCAAGGGTATTACTACCCTCATCATGTAGATAGAAATTTAAGACACATTACTTGATGAGTTTATTGTTCTAAATTTTTTTTTCATTCAAAACTCTCTAAAGCAATCACTATTGAAAAAAAGAGGTTCAGGAAGTCATGGTAACAACCACCCAAGCCAATGCAGAATGTTTTGAAATGTTCTTTACCTACCTTGCCCAGATGTTTGCTGTTAGACTGCTGTAGCTATTCTACTCTGTGCTTAACACTGAAAATACACCTGGGGAATTAAAATAGTGAGCTGTCCACACCAAGCAGAAGAATCTAGTTTCTCAATGGGTCTTCTAACCCTTTGTGAAAGAACTTCTGATTCCCACCTACCAATAAAATGATGAAAAAGTATCATCTCCAAAGAAACAATGTGCATTGTACACGTGTCTTTAATTGATACCTAAGAAATACAGTGACACTTTTTTTTCTTCTAGAATTTTGGAGCTTTCCCCTACTTTAAAATGAGTTTTTAATCCATTTCTTTCACGATTCAAAGATGAAGAGATAAAACTATAGTGACCTTATTTGGTCAAAATTCCTTTTCCACACCTTAAAAACCAACCAGAAAACAATTCAGTGGGGCAAGATGTACTTGAAGAAAGATTTGCAAAGAACGACTGGAATTAGTCCTCATTGAATTTCGTAAGCAAATGTGAGAATGGGAGATTGAAATGTCCACGATGAAGGGTTGTATGTGAGGGTCTCCAAATTAATTGTGCTTGTGTTTTGGGAAAGCTTTTGATGACAGTCTCTCCAAACCACTCCCAGTCTCACTCAAGTTTCGGATCTTGTTCAACATCCACTTTAACCCTCGGCCACTCCTTTTCACTTCCAAAATCCTTCCTTAGTATCCTCACATCATATTTCAATTCCCAGTCAGCAAACAGCAGCACAAGGCCTGCACAGGTTGTTTTCCTGCAGCTGCTAAGCCCAGATTTTATCGGTGGTAGTTTTCATGGTGCTGTAAGTGACTCTGACCTTGACCTAGGCCTTTGTCTTTAGCATTCAACTGGGAGATTTCACAAGAATTGTCACCTTGTTCCTTACAGAATAAGAATGGCATTCTGGCAATCTTAAATAAGAAAAACATTCACACAAAAACCATTATGACAAATTGAAGAATATTGAACTCGTCAATTTGTGCATTTCATTGAACACCCTAAGCCATACAAATTTGAATGAAGCTTTCAATACACAAATAAGGCAGTCCTGTAACAATAGGCCTCGCCATTGTGTATTAGACATTATGCACAGAGCAGCCAGCTGCATCAAAGAGAAGAGGGAATTGGGATTTGTTTTCAATGTTAAACTGAAATCCAAAAAATTATTGTTGTTGCTCTGTAATAAACAGGGATGCTACTTAATGAAAACCTCTATTTGTAATATTGGTGAGGGTTTTTATTTTATTCCCAATTCAAACACGTGGATAAAGTGGCTCTATTACTCTCTGAAAGTAGATATTTGCCGTAATGTTTAAACTTTGCCAGTGATCGTCTTCCTGCAAAGAATATCAGAAGAACAGTTTTAAAAATATAGACAAAAAGCAGTTTAATAAGGGAGATTTCCAGAACATCTGTAGTCAAATATGCAGTGCTTTTTATGTCCCTTTGTATTCAAGGGAAGGAAAAAAATGTAACAATGAGATATTAACATTTAACATCGTTTCCTTCTGGGAGGAAAAGCAAAAATAATCATCTGCCTTTTCTAACTTTATGATTAACAAAGTTCTCCTAAGTGCAATTGTGTGGCCTGAGCCATTTTATAATGGCATTTCTAAGAATACACAATAATGTACGAACGTTTTCTTTAAATCTTGAACATAAACTTACAGGGTGTTTCAGACATTCTTTTTAACAATTAGAATAATGTCAAACATTCCTATTAATTGTGATTACAGTTAAATTTAGTGTGACATGGAAATGTATGTTAGTATCGTTCTCTGATCTCATTAGCAGTCATTCCTAGATATGGGTACACTAGGAGATGAAAAACTTACTACAATAAAAACAAATTGGTACATTTATTATTTTTAAACTATAGCTTTGCTCTCTAGGAATATATGGTTCCATTTTCAAGTTTTCAAATCCTTACCTCAAGCATGAATAATAAACTGAAGTTACTTCTTCTCTTGAACAACAACAAAAAAAGATCTATTCAGAGATGTTCTGAATGCTAATTTTCTGATCAGGTGTACCTTTGAGAAACAGGTCTATCAAGACATAGTCTAGATATGTAGCAGAATTTATAGACACTTATTTTTTGATTCTAGGCAATGTTCTTCCTATACAAATAATGTCATCATTCACAACAAATTTCCAATAAGCAAATATTCAGTAATCACAAATATTTGACTGAGAAATGTTTTTTGTGAGTTTCAGACACTTGAGATACTAGAATAACCCCAAACCCAATCTATGGGGGAGATGTATATAGCATACATTGACTGTACCTCTTAAAAATTATTTCCCACGTTTGATACTTCAAAGTATAACTGTATCACTTCCAGCACGGATATAGAAGAAACTCATTATTTGAAATGCCTAACTAAAGAGGTGTTTAACTGTTGGGTACATTCCTGGATTATGAATTCTTTCCCTCATGTTAGATTCAGAAATATTTCAAGATTATCTTTGTTACCTTTATTATTAATAAGTGGTGAGAGTTATAAAAGCCTGAAACAAGATCCTCAGTAAATTACGGTGGTCAGTGTGATATGCTGGTAAAGGTCCTAAACTCAGTTTGAACACAGCGCTTCCTTCTTGCAGTTTTTCCCTTTTCAAAGTCTCAGTATCTTCTGGCTTTAAATGACATAAACCTAGAATGTCTTTCTCTAACCATATTTCAGATTTAGTTATACTTTAACAAAAGAGAATGAATTCTTTCAAAGTTTCTTTTAACTTTGGAATCTAATAATACATGATTGGGTGAAATCATTCTTTTTCTCCTCTTTTTCAACTAAACTGTGAAGTATTTAAAGTCAAGCATTAGCTCTTACTCATCTTTGTATATTTAATGCCAAATTCAATGTCTCACACATAGTTGTTGGTGCTTAAAAAGCAACTGTTGAGTAAATAATGAATTGCTTGTGTAAAAATCAGTGATTCCTAGGTTATGATTTTCTGACTTAAGTCTAAAACATCAATTTTCCACTTTTAGGTTTAAATGTATATATTTAGATTAAGGATGATGGAAAATAAACTAGAGGGATCACTCAATATGACAAGGATTTTTCTGTTTGAAAAGACAAAGATTTTCCTAGTGTTTTTGTGACAAAAAGCAATAGTGGATCAAAATGTAATGTTGATGCCCTGGAACATTTATCAATTCAGCAAGTATTATAGTACTGGTATTATAGTCAAAATTTCTTTCAAAAAATAAAATATATGCCCAAATTTGAACAGTCATGAAAACAAGTCAGAGTTGAGGTGTTTTATTGACCAGTGTCTAAAGAAATTTTGTTCAACTTATCACCTCTAGTTTTGGGAAGGAAGCTATTGCATACCCTTAAAAATCAGTGTCAGATTGCAGCATGTATATACAGTGATAGGTTCATTATGTAAATTTTTCCTTTCATCCCTTGGACTAGAGTTCCCTAATACCTAATTTTTGTGCACATGTCTACAAATTTCCTTCATAATGACTGTCTTACACAATTTTTTTTTATTTTTAAGTTGGATCACCTTAGGCAGGAAGAGAGCCCTAAAGAAAGAACATATCAAGGTTATACAGGAAAGGAGCATTTTATAGTTAAAGTCTTAATAAAAAATATAAGAACCATGAGTGTCTTTAAATATTTAAGAAATACAACAGGAGACAGGACTTTCATTAGACACTGCTTCTGGTATAGCAGAAAGCAAAATGATGATATTGTGAAACAGTGGGTGATATTTCTGAGATAAAATCTATGATAAAAAAAAGATTTAATTAAGATTTTAAGACTCCTTTTTCATTATTAAGGACATATGCCTGCTAACAATATTATTAATGCCGACCTCATAAAAATGATACATGGGTGAAAACTATCATAAGTCAAAAAGATGGTGCCAAAAAGATAATTGTTTACTTTTCATTGATTTATTTATCCAAAATTAATTTATTGCTCTCCATGTTCAAAGCAATGTACAATAAAAGGAAATATTAAGTTGTACTAGATATAATAGTCACAATCTACTGTTTTTTATGCTTTTATACAAGAGCGTTGTTATTATTTAGCTCCCTCTAAAATAACTTACTATTTTATAAGTGGTTATTCTGGGAAAAAAATTCAAGGAACACTAGGAGGCAATTGGACTAAGTCAAACAGAGAAAGAACACAAGTCCCTCTAGAAATGTTGAGATATTAAGTGGCCCTTTGCTTGGTAACCTTGCCGTCTTCTACTGGGGACCCACTGAAGAACCCCATGGAATGCACTTCACCATTGTTTGCTCGTCATACAGCTGGTTGTCATAGCAACAAGTAAAATAAGGAGCAGATGTGAAGCCAGATACAAGCAGTGTGCAAAACCAGTGTACTTTGCAAATTTATCTCATGTAGCGATAAAAAGAGCAATTATTCAAAGATCTTATTATATGCAGTCACTGTGCTAGCCACTGGGGAAGCGGAAAAGAAAAGAGAAATGAAAAACCGTGACCACGTCTTTCAGGAACCCACAGGCTGATGACAGGCAAGCGATGCCAAGAGACAAGGGTCTGAATGTAATGAGGCCTTCGGTGAAGAGGCCGAGCAAGTTATCCTAGAGGTAACTCCGAAGCGGCTTTTGAAGCAGAAGTCAAAGTGTGTCAGACAGAAGCTAGAGAATTGGGAAGAAGTGGAGGGTAAATCTAAGCGGATGAAACATGGATGACAAACCCAGAGGTTTACAGGATAAGGCTTAGAGCATTAACATCTACTTCAAGGAGTTAGATACAGAAACCGCACCCCTGCACAGAGAACAAGGGTGTTCACTATGCACCTGCAGGTTCTCAGGCACTATGTGTGTATTGAAAGCCTTTTCTGAGCTACACTTTTAGAGTGATGCATTAGAAGGAGTGTGTTGTGGTGTGACTCACTGTCTCAAATGTATTGAAGTTTTGCTCGCATGACCTGGGTCCAGGGAGGGTTTTAGATTGGCACTTCTTATGTAAGTCGGAATACATTTTAAGATCTACCATTTAATGCACAGTTGTCAAGACTATAGTAAGTACTTTCCTGAGTTGTCTCATTTATTTATCAGAACAGCCCTAAGAGTAAGATCCTTGTGTCTCCTTAGTTCAGCTGAGAAAACTGAAGCACTGAAGAGTTAAGCTGGTGGATAGTATGTTTGATCACATAAGACATTGGTCTCCATACTTCACTAACACATCCAAATAGGAATAGCTGACAAGATTGATTTCTTAACAGCTCTGCAGTGTGTGTGTAACTCTGTATTTATGGCATGATGCCTTTAGAAACAGCCAAGATAACAAGACTTTCCTTCTACTAAGATGGAACCAGATTTACTCTAAAATGCCTTGAATTTTGAATCTTAGAAATTGGCTATTCAAGATAATTGAGTCTTGAATTTTTAGTTAATGGCATTGTCTTCTTTTGAGAATTTTTCCCCCACCCCCAAGTTTTATGCTAAAGCTTCATTGCAAATGCAGAAACCAAAACAATACATCTATAATTCAGTCTTCCACAATGAATATTTGATTGTACCAATCCCTTGATCAAATGCTATGAGTCATACAAAAATAAAGTACGACCTTTGCTTTAAAGAAACTTAGACTTTACTAAAGGAGATGCACATGAGAGTAATAAAGTACAGGCCATGGCAAATTGCTATGAGAGAACATAGGGGCCAGCAGATACATTCCACCTGGGACGCTAGACAGAACGGAAGGCGCAGAGGATGGGCGTACTTGAGTTCTGGTTTTATGTTTACATCACTGAAAACCTACCAGCCTCATCTCCTCTGTAAAACTAAAGGGTAAACCAGGACCAGTTAGAGTTCTGCCAGGTTGCAACTTCCTGTGCGGGTTGCACTATGTCAACACACACAGACAGTGGAAGCCCAGAAACCTCTCGTGCTTGAAAACCAAGGGTGAGTGAATATATCAAAACAGCAGAGGCCTGGCGGGGCCCCGAGCGGGCGAGGAGAGCGTGGAGACCTTCTGCTGAGTGTGACTCACACGCAGAATGCGGCAGGGAACAGAAGTCCCAGGCCTGGAAACGCAGCTTGGGGTTGACAGGAGGCGTCCGCTTCTACACAAAGTCATTTGAATATTTTAAAGAACTTTTAATAACCAAAATATAGTGGTGACAAGTAGCAGATCATTGAGAGTAACTGCTAAGGACATGAGGGGCACAAGCTACAGAAATTAGAGCTGGGGGCAGGATAATCACCCGCCTGCACTGCACTCAAAAAGGGTTTTAAGAGGACAATAGGTGGAATAGTCCAAAACTGAAAATGGTAATCAAGCTTCGTAAAACTCTTGATCCTTGTGCTGAAAGAACAGTAAAACAAAGGAACTAAAAATAAGCTCATTTAGGGTAGGTAGCCTTCCTGACGCGAAAGACTCTCGAGAAGCATAAAATTTAACAAACAAGAGAATATGACAAACCTCCAACTTTAGACACCCTACCTAAAAACTTAAAAACTTCAACACCCACATAAACAGATAGAGGCTTAAAAACCCATTCAACTTGCACAACTGTTTGCTAGTTTGTAATTTCTCCCATTTTTCTTTCTTTCCTTTTTTTTTTCCACACTAGCAGTGTCACGGTGAAGAGACAGCTGGTGGCAATGACTATTGGTGACCTTAAGAACACAGCTGGGTTTCTATTTTTATTTCTGTGAAGCCCTTTTTCTTCAGCAAGCTGATGCCTTAAAGGCCAAAACTAAAATCTATGCAGTGAAGCCAAATTGTATTGTATTATATGTGTATATAAACATTTCACACAATAAAACATATATACACACCTCTATACACACACATACACACACACACACACCCCAAAATATGTAATGGCTCTTATTTAAAAATCCTTTTGCATGTCCAAACTGGGATGGATAACTACCACATCAAGTTCAAAGAAACATTTAGTTATACAGAATCAACAGTATTGACCACAAACTTCAAAACAGAAGTAGCACATTCATATTACTTCTGCTTTATACAAATGGAATAATCAAAAGAAAATCCAGCTCATTTAGAAGATATTAATGAGCAACTCAGTGTTTAAGACTTTAATGACCATCAAGGATAGAAAATAAAACAGCAGAACCCATCTCTGTTTGGGTGGGTTTTGCTTTTTATCCCCTTTCCCCACATTAGAGGTAATGGCTTTGGAGAGTTTCTTCTGGCTCTTTGCAGACATAGATAGATTTCTGAATATGACTTATAGCATATTTCTGAATATGGGTAATGGCAGAGACAAATATGTGTTTAAAATTTCTAATGAAATTGTTGCTGAGAAGATGAGAAGGTAGGCCATGAACCCTGGCAAAATGGTCATTCAGCAAGCTGTGATTTGAGGATGCTGGTCTGGCAGAGAAACAGCTTAGGAGTTGCTGTCATCAGGCTGGCAGGGAAATTCCACTGCTCAGAGACGGACAAGAGTGGCATGATTCTTCTGTCATTTTCTTTGTTATCACACAAAATGGAGAGAGGTTCTGCCCAAAAAATTTAATATTTTATGCTTTTAAAAGCTCAGTCTGTCAAAGATGTTGGGGTTTCCAGCTAGTCATTATTTTATCAAGTGAAAAATAAAGATCTAAATCATTAAAATAATTACCTAAATACAGATTTTTGTTGGTAGCCTAAGACCTCTAAATTCAGAAAAGCACACAGAAGTGCTCTTGCTGGTCGGATTGCTTCTAAAGAAAAGGGGAAGACTGGCTGGCAGGAATTCAAAGCCACGTACTCAAGTACTCAAGTTTTACTTTCTCTCACTTAAGACTGTCTGTGGGAGGGACTCACCCGGAACAGCCGACCAGATTGGGAGCTGCTCAAAAAGCGGACCGCAGTACGTTCATCTCTCTGTATTCTAGGAAACAGTGGATAGGGAGGGCGTTAAAGCAATGTTGGGTGAAGAAACAAACTAAAAATTCACACATCGACTGGTCCACTACCTTGAACTGTGCTAGGCAGGTACAATTCCTCAAGCCCAAAGTCCTGGGGAAGAACACAGAGACACAGTATTCACCCAGCAGGGCCCTCTCTACAGATGCCACCGCACTGCCAGGGTGAGATGGCACATAAGAAGGCATGCTTGGGCTGTGCTATATCAAAAATACCATATCTTTGCATCTTAGAGCAAGGACCACTTCACACAAGAAGTAACAGAAAGGAATAAGATTAATCACCTATGCTGAGTCCTGCCTGATTTCTCCAGAGTCCACAATCAAAAGTTCAATGCCTGGTTACAAAGTACATCCCAATTTGCAGTTCTTTTCTTTCCTTAAACTCCACCCAAAGTTTAAGTAAAATAAAGTGACTCAGGAAAGCAAAGTATAATCAGTTTCCCAGCTGCTGATGGTACAGGAACTTAGATGTTGCTTAAAAGAAGTTTGCACAGCCTTACAAACAAGCTTCTCACACACCAAATTGTAAGATAGGGTCACACAGTCAATGGCATCTAATCAATAGCACATAATTTTTTCAGTAATTTAATGTGTTCTCTATTCTGAGCGCAGATTAATCACTCTTCTTTGCATATGACCTAAATTGGGTACAAATCATTCATTTCCCTTTAAGGTATAAACTTGCTCAGGAAAATGTAAGTTGAGGCTGGTTTTGTCTTGTGGAAACAGAATTAATGTAGCTTAAGTAACTACCTAAGATGGAGATAGGAGTCTGAAAAATATGACTCACAGCTAGTTTAGTTAAAGCTTGAGTAATTTAAGGAAATTGCCTAGGCGAGTAATTGGTATTGTACCAAAACTAAATATTTCACAGTTACATTTGCTCTTGCCTAAAAATAAAAACTAGAGCAATACAAGGGAAAACTGCCAAGACTGAAAATAATATACAGCAGCTGTAGGTAATTGGGAGTGATAATCATAATTAGACAAGATGTAAGATATGTGTTAAAACGCAGATTGGATCTTCCTGTTGACAACTGGGAGAAATCCCAAAGGCTTAGACTCTACATCCAGCCTGGGCACTTCTGCCTCACGCCTGAGACAAGGCCTCCAAAAGCCAGCTTGGCATGAAGTCCCCCATCAAGCCACTCTCTTGGTGCCATGTGTCAAGCTGTTCTCATCAGCAGAAGAGGATGAGAGAGAAGAAAAGGAAGAGGTCGCACTCCCTGACTTGGAGAAGACGGCAACCCAGGGGAGACGGCCCAATTATCTAGCGCTAAGTGGCATTTTGTGAAATCCATCCAAAGTAGCCAAGAAAACACAGAGGAACTGATATTTTTTGTGAGACAAAATGGAGGACATTTCTGGAAGTTCAGAGAACCATTTTGAAGATGTTGATAGTTTTACTGAGTTTTGAAGCCAGTTCTCATAATAACCATCAGTTACTTTCTTTTTTTTTTTTTTTTTAAGTATCCGATAGTCTATTGGGATTTTACATGCTGAGCAAGTCAAATTGACCCAAATAGTACTGAGAGCCTTCAGTCTAATGCCGTGGACCCTTTTGTCTAAATAGTTCAGTTCAAATAAACAAGTCACATTTAATGAAGGTCAGTCAGTGAGAATAAAGTCATAGAATGAAAGTAAATTCTAGCAAAGGACCAGTGTGCAGTCATTTTAGAAATTAAGATGCACATGTACAAAAGTATGTATACTATATCACTGAATTTTGTTTAAAAAAAAGTCTGTTGGGGCCAGAGATTTAGCTCAGCAGCTCAAGCACTTGCCTGGTAAGTGCCAGGTCATGAGTTTGATCCCTGGTACAAAAAAAAAAAAAAAAAAAAAACAAAACTGTACATTACCTGAACTTTTGCATTTGCACAGTTTCTCAGCCTGCCCTTACCTCTTGTTATCTGAGTATGTCCTGTGTCCTGTATTTGTGTATTTATTTGTAACCCCATTAGAGAACTTTTCTTGACCGAATGGATTGTACTTTATTTGTGTTTTCCTGTGTGTTGTCTAATTCAGCCCCTGAGTACATAAAGGATATCCAGTATACAGTTAAGGAGCATAAATAATATCTAACTTCCCCTTAGCTTTTACAGTTTTTTTTCTCTGTAACATAACTGCCTCCATTTACTGTTGTGTACTGTTATACCAGTTTTATTGCACTCAGGAGTCCTATTTTAAAAAATGCTCTGAAACAGCTGTTTCCTGTTTGTACGCCAATTAAATACATATTTACATTTTGAAAATATTCTTTTGTCTTTATCAAGAGAAAACAAGGACTCTTACAGTTTTAAGCTGCAGTCCTTATATATCAGATTTTGAAATCCTATCTACTTAGCAAAAGATTTATTTTCCACATCACTTTTTTGTTTTTAAAACTCATTTGTGATGCATACAGATACATTGCATTAAGTAGTTGATCACACTCTGTGAAAAGTAGTCTCTTCAGCCCGGGGACCCTAACTTATCAACAGTGGCCCTGTGAGGAGGTCTCACTGCAGAAGCTAATGCGCCTGTTTCCCCCTTAACTTCTGACAGTGTAAACAACACAATCAGTTCTTCTTGCTACAAGGCAGTATAGTCACTTGTGAAAGTCCCAGTGAAAATCTCAGGTAGGTAATTCAAAGTCAGTGCCAGCCAAACTCATCCTATGTTTGAGTTATAGACTCGAAAGCAGCAAAACTACATTTCTTTATGGCATTCCTCAGTTTGTACTAGGAAACTACAGTTTGCTTAAAAATCAGGTTTAATTAAGAAAAAGCAGGTAAAGCTATGTTGGTGGACTTTCTTGTTGTTATTTCTACTGTCATTATTGTGGCAGATGAGAATTTGTTCCGAGCAAGTCTAGACATGTCCGAGATATTATAGAATACGATATAATCCACACACAAGGAAGCCACTGGATACTGCACAGAAGTAGAATCCACTCTGTGGCCTCCAACTACAAACCACGTTTAATGAGGCCTTAGCTGTGTGATGAAAATGCAATGTGATGGTTGAGCAAGTATCACCTGAGATTCTCCATGTAGAAAACCTTGGCTTTTCTAACACACATATAAATGCAGTCATGCATTCAGATTTTCCAAACTCCCCGAAATCTGCTTCAGCGTGGAAACCTGCACCCTCACATTGCAACTGGATGTCATCTTCCTGCTAAGAGTTCCAGTCTCAATTCCCTCCACAGCAGGTGTCAAACTCAGTCCAGCAATACTAAGCTAGTTTAGATCCTGGAATTCGGCCTATGCTCTCCTTTCCTCCCACTTTGGAGTGTATTATTTTCTCTATCCACATGGGGCTTCCGTTCATTAAAACTGTGTTGCTTGCCCAAGCCGGTTTAAATGCATAATTCTGTTAATACATGCAACTCTTACATTCTAAGGTTTGTGTTAGCATTGTGCTCGCTACAGGCACATACAAAAAAAGTCCTTGGTAGGGAAAAACTCTTTTCTGGCTGTTCTGGAATTTAGTACAGTATTTGGCTGATAAGAAAGATACACAGGTCTATGCACGGATGGATATTGTCCACAAATATAATTATTTACCATTCCCACAGAGAAATCGGAGTGTTAGTGGCTGCTTATTGAACACCTAGAGTGTGTCAACCCCAGTGCACTGTGTTGGATGCACTGTGTCTCTGAATCTTGTCACGATCAAGCCAGGCTGATTATGTTATGTCCATTATTTCTGTTGTACTCTTGAGAAAACTGAAGCTCAGAGAGGTTAGTCAAACAGGCCACGCATTCTCACAGAGCAGAGTCAGGAGTGAGCCTAATTCTGCCCCACCCCTAACCCTGTGAGTTCCCAGGTACACTTTGCTGCCTCTTGATTATTGCTTTACGATTCTGAAAGACACAAATGAGATTTTGATTGAATCTTTTCCGTTTCTTTCCAGCTCCAAGTACAGCCCAGTATGGAATTACCGGGAGTGCAGACGTTCTTTTCTCCTGCTGGTACCTTGTGTTGACACTGTCTTCTTTCACCAGCATAGTCTACCTGAAGAATGCCATTCTACAATAAATTTAAAGACCCATAAAAGGCTTTCAAGGATTCTCTGAAATTGCTGATGGCTGGATCCAATCTGGTACAGTTTGTTAAAAGCAGCGTGGGATATAATCAGCAGTGCTTACGTGAGGATGATGGCCTTCTGTAGAATTGCTCATTATGTAAATACTTTAATTCTACTCTTTTTTTGATTAGCTACATTACCTTGTGAAGCAGTACACATTGTCCTTTTTTTTAAGACGTGAAAGCTCTGAAATTACTTTTAGAGGATATTAATTGTGATTTCATGTTTGTAATCTACAACTTTTCAAAAGCATTCAGTCGTGGTCTGCTAGGTTGCAGGCTGTAGTTTACAAAAAAACGAATATTGCAGTGAATATGTGATTCTTTAAGGCTGCAATACAAGCATTTTGTTCCCTGTTTCAATGAGAGTCAATCCACATTTACAAAGATGCATTTTTCTTTTTTGATAAAAACAGCAAATAATATTGCCTTCAGATCATTTCTTCGAAATATAACACATATCTAGATTTTTCTGCTCGCATGATATTCAGGTTTCAGGAATGAGCCTTGTAATATAACTGGCCGTGCAGCTCTGCTTCTCTTTCCTGTAAGTCCAGCATGGGTGTGCCTTCAGAAAATCACTGTTTTCTCTCTGCCTCCAACTCATAACAAGTGTTTTTGCTAAACCGTACAATCTGCGAACAAAACTAAAGCCTAATGCTAGAGTTATACGTCACCCTATCTCTGAGGAGCTACTGAACTGTATTCCTTTGTTAAACAGTGGGGCTTCAGAATTTTGTCCAAAATAACTCAGTTTTTGTGGATTAAAAATATTTTAACAACATGGTAAAGTAAATGTACCATATGAGATTTTTCTAGTTAAGATAAAATGCTACATCCATGGTGGGAAATAATTCTCATTAAAAGCGATAGCACAGCTCACTCAAAGGATTGCCTAGCAAGACAGCATCTTTTTCTTTCACTTCTCCAAGCCAATATTTTTAAGAGGGCTTGTTGGAAAGAACAGCAAGTCCTATTACTTAATATTATATGAGTTGGTAAGTGATCAAAATTAATTTGGTTTTGTGATAGGTAAGTAAATATGACAGAGAGAGTGCTTCTCCTGACAGAAGCATTTTGCATATTTTCTGCCTGAAAACATCACTGACTTACTAGTCCAGAATGCATATTATTTAAGAAGTTTAAAAAAATCCAACAATATTTTATATTAGTATTCGTCAGCTCAGCCCCTGAAGTAACTAATTCTTTGATGAAACCTTTTCTCTGTAGCTCAAACAAGTGAGCCCCTCAAAATTACCATGCTTTGTATCTTCTTCCATGATACATAAGATCGAAGGAAGATACCAGAGATGAGACCATCTAAGATCAATTAATTATTAAATCACTGTGCATATTCAAAATTTTTTTCTACTGTGAAGAAGAATGACAACCACCTTTTTGAAGGAAAATGCTGTTCATCTAAACTACTATTTTACAGGAATAGGCTGACAGTTTCACTCTTGCTCAAAGAGAGACCACAGCCTTGAAAGCCATTTTACAGGTTGGATGAAGTTACCAATTTAGCACACCTATATTTCTACAAACAATCATCTTTTGTAAGTCATATGAAAACAAAGATTCTATGAGAAATGTTAGGATCCAAGACATTTTAGAAAAGTTGTACATGTTTAAGATAGCTAATACTTTGCCCTATAAGGGATGGCTTAAAAATTGTGACTTTTTTATTCAAATAAAAAATAGACACAATGTACACAATAAATCTGTTTTAATTAGGAAAATGAATCACAAGTGAGGGAACATGAATACACACAGTCTTCCCACAAAATGGCAATAATATGACATAATGCTATTAAATTTACTAGCAGTAATAAATTTAGCACAATTTGACTGATTTATTAAAATGGGTTCTTAAAATATGGTGTTTAAATTTGTTATGTATTTGTCTTTCAAAAATCTATTCTTTGTGGAATTGGTGAGTAAACTACAAAATATTTTCTTTGTATTGCAGCTTTAAAGTGACACACTCCATAATAATCTACTTACTAGAAATAGTGGTGCTACCACAAAAGTGTTAACCATCCGTACCATCGTTTGGGAGAAAGACAGATCAAGAATGCGTATTATACAGTGACCATTTTCCTAGAGTTAAAAATACCTCCTCTTTGTATGGTTTGTAGGGTACATGTGAGGTAAATTGAGGTATAAACTATGGCTGAACCAAATAATTAGTTCAAAGTGTTGTCATGATTCCGAATTTGTGGAGTCTGGTGTTTTTCCCATAGAACGTGAGAAGTACAGTCATAGCTCAGTAGCTATATGTATTTGCCTTTATGTTAGAAGAGACTTTACTGAGTGACATTTTTAAATAGAGGAGGTATTCACTATGTTTTTCTGTATCACAGCAGCATTCCTAGTCCTTAGGCCCCTGGACAGAGTGAAATCATGAGTATTTATGAGTTCAATATTGTTCAAATAAGACTACAGTATTTGCTTTTTGTGTGAATGTGTTGCATATAATGTTCAAGTAGATGATTTTACATTTACAGACATATGAAATGTCTGATTACTCCATTTTATCAGTCCTGACTGTACAAGATCGTTGCAATCTCAGAATAGCAGTTTTATAACATTGATTTATCCTTCAATCTATGACAATTTTTTTAGCTATTCATTTCAGCATTATCTTCTCCGCAAGTTCCATTTGTGGGATTCCTTTTGCTGCCCCTAATTTTTTTCAAAGAAAGAGGGAAGGAAAATGAAGAGCAGTTATGAGAGTAGAGAAAAAAAATATAAAGATAGAAACAGAGGCAAAGAGAGAAAACAAAAAGAAGAGAAAAAAAGAAGAGAGGAAGAAAAGGAGGAAAGCTAGAAATAAGGAAGGATGAGAGGGAAGGAAGAAGCAGAATATTAGGGTAGTTAACTTATTCATTTGCAGTCTCAGTTTAAATGCAGGTGGTGTAATTATGTTTTACAAGGACCTCATCCCAAGCCTAAGTCCTGTTACACCATTAAGTTCCTGTTATGCAGAAATTATATAATGAAAAAGCTACCCAAGTTATAGTATCACGTGTTTCTTTGAGGCACCAAGATTTGAGAGAGAGACTTTCAAACATAAAGCCACTTTGGGGGGGGGGTTTATACCTTAGCTGAAAAATTAATGCTTCATCATAACATTTAAGCTATATCTAGAAAGTAGACTGGAGAATAAAGAAATTACCCAGATAATTCAGGACAAAAAACATACATATAGTTAAATACCCCATGTGTGAAGCCAGAAAACTCTGAGAAACTGAATTATCAAAGCCAATAATCTATATTGATGAAATTACTGAATAATTGTTAATTTATCCATTGTGCTTAGCTTTGTGACACAGCCAAAAGTTATTACCTATTTAATCTTTTCAATAAAAAATTGTTTTTTGAAATCCAGAAATGATTTAAAAGAGGTCAGGTTTTTAACTATTTATTGAAGTATGTGGATGTACAGTATTTCAATAGATATGAATATGAATAAATGGTATGCCTTAAGATCCTTTGAATATGTATTTACTTTAAAGACTGGAAAAAAGTTCTTCCTGTCTTTTAGTAAAACATCCATATTTCATAATCTGATGTAAAATATGTTGTACTGTTTCCAATAGGTGAATATAAAGTCAGTTTATCAATTAAAATATGTATTTGACTCATTTAGAAAGAATCTATTGGTCCAAGAAAACTAGGAAGAAGCGACTATCTAAACACACTCCTGCTGCTCCGTTTTGATGCTACAGTCCTTGTGTACATGCACATCTTTTCTGGGCCTCCAAAAACAATCTGAAGAGAAAAACGTTGTGATGCTCTAGCTTCAAACGGTTCCACACTTTTGTCTTTCTCTGTGTTATCGATCCCCAAAAGGTTCAAAACACTGCATTACACCCAGCCAGAAAGCACCGTGCTGGAGATACTTTTTATCAATTATTTATAATTTTTGTTGGTGAAATGCAGCAGAGTTAACAACAACAACAACAAAAAAAGACTGATGACCGAGTCCTCCTAGTCGTAGAGGCTAATCAACTACAAACAAATGCTGGGAGAAAACCGGCTGGAACATAGCTTCTTAAGAGAGCTGGCTGTAAAATGAGGAGGAGAGCAAGCTTCTAAGTTCAGGTGCAATTTCTTTAAAAATACATTTCTTTCCAAATATAACACTCCGCTGGGCTGTGAGCTCTTAGTTTGTGAGCGCTGCGATATACAAATGGGAATTCATTCCAAATGAATGATGGAAGCCCTTTTCCCCAAATCTGTCCATTGAAAATAGTCAACCAAATAAACAGGAACAAGGTGGTAGATCACACAAAATAAGAAACCATGAAAAGATCCACTACCAGTTTAATAAGCTACCTGAAATATGAGTGTCACTGTTATCCTGTGAAAACCACACACACCAAAACCCGGTCCTCAAAAAGTGAAAATGCACAAAAAGTGAAAACACGTGTCTGAATTTCCCACTGCCTCCTTATTTCTGCTTTTTCACATTCTGTCATGAGTATAAGGAAACGGCACAGGTACCAGATGGGGAAAGCCAGCTCCCGAAACAGAGCTAGCTTCTCTTGGAACATAGCAGGTCAAAACACAAACACTGCCAAAACACACATGGGAATTCAGAAAATAATTACTCACTTCGACTTGTCACAAAGAAATGTAGGATATAAAAGAAGATTTTTTTCCAAGAAAAACACATTCAAAATAGCAGAGTTTGCTCCAAGTCTAGAGACTTCGATGGCTTTCCCTGACATTTACCTATAGTTTTGTGGAATCTTTTCAAATGTAAAGAAAACATCTAGTAAAAAGAGGAAATCTTGGCAAGCTAATCAAATAAATCCTTGCCAGTCTTTTTGGAGAGGAAAAGAAAGAGATGGTTTCATTCTTCTCCCTACGAGCAACACCCTGTCTTCCTAAGGCTGGACCGCAGTCTCCCATGCCCTTAGGTCCAGCAGATGTGTCCATGCCAGAGAAGGATGCAGTAGCTGGAATTACCCCTGAAGGCTTCCAGCTCTTTCACCTTGCATTCTGTAATGGCAATAATGCTGCTTCGGCTTTCACAATAACTAGAAAATATTACTATTGTCACATATTAATAATGAACATGAGATTCAGAGTTTTTAACTGACTTCCTGGAGACACTCTTCCACTCAGTGGAGTATTGGATGGAGCCAAGCATGAAATGCAAAAATACCCTCAGTCTCTTTCAGTTTTTATTAGTCTGTCTAGAAATAGAAACAGCTACTTCACAAATGTCTATACAAATATATAACTATAAAGAGTTTCACATTATCTATCCTCTTATCGATCTAGCCATCTATACCTATCAGTTACCTCCCTCCTTTTATTTTACAGTTCCTCCAGAGAGTATAAGGCTTAAAATTAATTGGTTTGTATATCTCGTTAAAGCTTTTAGAATGTGGAATGTAAAATGCAGTCAGCTTTGGACACAGTCCTTGGTTGTATCAGACCCATCTCACCAAACAAAGTGTCTTGTCATAAACATACAGATCCTTTTTTTTCTGCATAGCCTTTTGCAAAAGACCTGCCAAATTTTGAATAATCTGTTAGGACTATGCCTTAGAAACCTGTGAATAAGAGAATTCTTGGAGAACTAGTATCAGAATACACATAAGCACACTCCTTATGCTTGAAATTTCCAGTGAATACTGGTTTTAATCTTGAGTGAAGTTGTTAGAACCAAGTCATATCAAAATACTAATTATATGTACATCTCTATGTTCTGGAACAATCCACAAAGGGGAAATTTTCCCTTAAGAAACTAAATTATATGCAACCTAAAAAATATATTTGTATTTTGTTGTCAAAATATAATGCAAATCCTGAGGATATCACCTTTTAGTATGAAGAATTTGGAAAATGACTTTCATGCTTTTATGAAATTAGCACATTAATTCACCAGTAAAGGCCCTGACATGATGTTATAGTTAAATAAAGGGAAAACTCAGGGAATCCACACACATATGTATCAAGAATGTTGAATTTAATATGCTAATGGAGGCAAACCCAACTTTTTCCAGAGATAGGAAGAGAATTCAATTGAAACTTTAAACACAATAATTTATTTTTATAAGCTAAAACCATTTTTCTTAGTATCATTTATTTACAATTTGGAAAAGAGTTCAAATACAATGGAAGATTTAGAGACCCCATGAAAACAGATTCACATGGCCTGAAATGGTTTGCTCTAATGTAATCTATGATTCTTTATCATAGCAAAAGTTTTGCCATAAGATTATGAAATATAAAAAATTTAAATAATTAAGTTAAACAAATTGTTAGTATTTTGATCTTTGGTAATATAATCTCTATTTAAATGATTAAAAATCTTCTTATAAATCTTATATTCTACATTCCTTATATTCTACTTATTTTCTCCCTTATTTCACAAGCCATCACTGCATAGCCTGGAACCTATAGAAAGACCAGTAAAAGAGAGGCAGATTGACTGAAGGATTTCCCTCCTGAAAAATTAATGTATTTTAGAAACCTGTTAAACAACTTTATGAGAAGCTTTGTGGTGGTAGTGGGAACATTTAATTCATAGTATGACAGCGATTTCACCTCAATAAGAAAAATGAAATAACAATGAGATACCACTATTTTATCAACCAACTCCAATGAAAATGATAGGAACATTGCAAAAAGCTATAGCAAAAGCCAAATGGCCTGTTTCCCATTAAGGAGCCCAATCCTAGCCATCTATATCTATCATTTACCTCTGGTTTCGCAGAAACTATTGGAGTCCCTGTGGTCCATTAGGCTTTCCAAGTTTTAAAATGTAAAAGTGGGTGGATTTCTTCCTGCATTTCAAGTGCACTGCTAAAAGATGTTCCTTGGTGGAAATTTGAATTTGCTACTTTCTCCTTCCATTTTGCCCTTTTGGAATTCAATAATGTTAACTTAATACTAAAGCACCACACATTTATACCTCCTGCCGATCTGAATTGTGCTTAATACTTCAAGGACATGGAACCTCTTGAGAAAGTTTCGGATGCATTCTAGCAGAAGGACAGACAGAAGATTCCATGAAGACTGCAACATGCTAACAAAGAACAAAGATTTCTTGATTGTTCTGAAACACCTGGCAGGGTTCACAAAGTTTTACATGGTCTCTAAGTAGTTTCACAAATGTGAATTATGCTTGCCCATAAACTGGAAATCTTTACTTCTCCTTTGACCAGTGACCTGGTAAAATGTGGTCAACAGCCCATTTTTTACTTATTCCTTAAGAAATTGTTAACTAAGATTTGAAACTGCTTCGTCGATGTCTTTTTTGAAAAAAAACACATACTCAAACACGAACACAAAAACACATTGCTATCAGTGATCTGCAGAATAAGCTTGCAAGCTGTCCCTGTGTTCTAGAAAATTTCAAAAAAAAAAAAAACAGGAGAAAAAAGTGACAACAGTGCACCCAACAGTTTCTGTTTAAGTTTCATTTGCTAAGATTTTAGCATAAGGAACATCTTGTGAATTAATTAATTGGAAAATGGCACCTGCTTTAAATGCTGAAATGGAGAAGAGCAGATTTTTTTAAAAGTTTGGAATAAAATTTGTTTCCAGAAATACATCTTCCTGTTGGTAGACAACTATTTTATGTTTTGAAAAATCTTACTGCCTAATACCTTTAAATGTTGACAGAGACGAAGACTGGGATTTGTTTTGTTTTGTTTTTAATTTGAAATAAGCTCTCTTTTTCTAAAACCTGCCTTTCCAATTTATAGATAGGCAAATTCAGTATGTGCTCAGAAGTTCTTGTTTTCATAGCAGCTCAATTTCGGCAATGTATTAGCAAAGTCTTCAGTGTTACGTATCTTTTTTTATCCAGTAACCCAAGACCTTATATAATGGTTGCCATGCTCATGGACATTCTCAGTCTAGTATGATACAAGAAGAATCTGTCTTCTGTTTTAGGAAATTTTAAAAGTGAAGTGTACATTGCAATGAAAAGAGATTAACATGAACCTTTATTAGATAACTTGAAATTTTCATGCAGCATTCTTTCATCCTCTCACTCATTCACTCACTCATTCAATAAGACAATACAGTGTGACACAGGCAACCTCAAGAGAGCCATTGTCTGGTAGAGATAGTCTAGGTGTTTAGGAGACTGTTGCCAAATAAAAAAAAAATTGCAGTATCTGTTCCTTCAGTCCTTTTTCCAAGACAGAACTTCATTTTCAGACTGAAAGAAAAAGAAAAGAAAAAGAGGAGTGAGAACTGAGGCAGGACTGGGAGGAGGGAGAGAAGGAGATACTGGGACAGGGAGAGAAGAGTTAATGTGCATTTCCACCTTCCAAAGGTAGTTGCGGAATGACTGTGTTCCTGAAAATGTCATGAGTGTGTGTGTGAGACAGAGTGCAGTGTGTGTGTGTGTGTGTGTGTGTGTGTGTGTGTGTGTGTCTGGCTGCCAGGGTCTCCTATGAAAAAGAAACTCTGCTCTTACAAAAAAAAATAAAATAAAATAACATGAATAAAGGTTCTTATTCTGTTTTCCATGTTGTCATTTCTGGTTCCTTTAAATTTTTGATTATTTATCTAAAAATTAGAATTTGACAATAGTGTATCACATTCTTCTCTCAAGACAATATGAAATACTTCATCGCATCACACAATATAGAGATAGATCTTCCCTTTCTCCATGATTTTGATAGTTAAAAATAAATATTCCCACACAATTGCTGAACCTAGATACTAAGGAAACAAAATGTGAATCTGAATAAATCTCCTTTCAAATTTCACAGTGACAATGAAGAACCAAGCCTTCTAACTGTCAAGCATAAACGTTTGGTGATGTTTGCAAAACAAATAAATAAAACAAAATCTTCCAGAACATGGAGAAGTTAACTTCTATATCTCAAGCTTCCTAGCCCAAATTGAAAAACACTTTTCAAAAATAAATAAAAATAAAACTTTATTTTAAGGGGTCTCAGTGTTTCCTAAGTTGTGATATTAGTGAAATTGTGCATCAAAGTCTTCCAGTCATAAATATAGGTAGAAACAGACTCGCTAAGTTAAGGAATTCATTGGCAGGTTCTTGAATATCTCTCAGAATCATAGAAAATGTAGATATCAGGATGGTGCCAAGACAGGAAACAAAGCCAAGACAGCTCCGGTCACGGAGGACCAGGTAAGCACAACACATGGATGGGATCCATAACATGGTACCTCAAAATATGGCATGGTGACACACTGATTTTAAGCTGAAGGAATCTGAGAAGCTACAGGCACTAGAAATACCCACTAATCTCTCTTAAGACCTTCCTGGGAGAAGCTTCCTCCCTGTATCCATAAGATCCACAGGAAAGGAGGACTGTTATCTCCAGGGACAAAAGAAAGACCCAAGGGGGTACCTTAAAGAGGAGATGGGACTCCAAGTGCACCATGGCATAGATGCTTGACTCCCATCACAGCAAGCAAATGTCAGGATGCATCAGTGGAGAGGGATGGAGACAGGCTCATCAGTCCAAGGTGAAGAAGTACACAGTGCTCCCGAGGCTCAAGGGAGAGGTGTACCCCAAGGTTGGGGTCAGGAGCTGGGGGGACATTTGCAGCTGATCCACCTTCCAGATGGGTGGCCTAAGATGTTTCCCTAAACATCTGCATCTGTTTCTTCTTCTCAAGGTCAGTTTAATTTTTGGATTTATAGAGTGTCTGTAAGGGATTTGGACATGATGGGCCTGGATGGGTAACCCTGGGCAGTTTTATGACCTAGAGCTCGGGTTTCCTCGACTCATTTCTGACTACTTTTATTTCTCTGTCTTATCTCGTCTCCTTTCTCCATCAAACACAGAGTCAAAACGGGTTTATTTGTTCGCTGTTTGTTTTTCCCTTTGGGGCTTCATTTCTTCCTGAAGATTTCCATGCCACATAAAATCTATACTAAATCCATTTCTAAAAAAAAAAAATTTCTGTGCTTTCCTCCTGTTAATTGCTTATTGTCAGCCAGGTGGATAGGGTAATGGGAAAAGGAACTTTTTCCTCTCCTACAGCCTCAGGGTAACTTAGGCCGCTGTTCGACACTTCCGCTCTCTCCCTGAGGAATGTCTGACTGCTCCTCTACGGTTTCACTTTCCCAAGATCCAAAGTCTTGAGCAGTTGACAAAACCTAAGCTTATAAACCAAGCCATAGGCTGCCAGGTGTAGCAGTAACTATGCTTCTTGAGTTTTACAAGTAGGTGATGCAAGGTTTATTCATAGCGTGTCTCTAAATCAGAGCGTTCAGATATAATTAGCCAAATTATCAAAACTATTCACTACATAGCCTCTAAGCAGGTAAGTTTGTAATAACTGATACACGGAAAGCCATTTAATAACTAATTTAATAACAATTTTCTACTTTATACCCTGAGAAAAACATTCCATTATCCTTCTATATTTAGTGTCTTCTACATCCAAATTATTTACCTAATTATTAAAATAAACAGATTGAACAATTCACCAGAATGTCACATTTTATTTGATGTGGTCTGAAAAAAAATCACAGAATTGTTAAGAATTGTAAAATTAATATTTTTTAAAGACTAAAATTTTAATTTGTTGAGATAATGATAGATGACAGAGGATAAGTAGGTAGAGAGATGAGAGACAGACAGGTAGATAGATTGATAGAGAAATAGGTAGAGATAAATAGATAATAGGCAGCTATAATATTTTCCCACAAGATGACCATTTCTTAGTAAGTAGAAAATATACAGACAATTCCTTTGCTAAAGTTTTCTTTTTATAAGCAACAATGAAAACAGAAAAATTCTTCCTCACACAAAATAGCCCCGATGCTATTTAACACCAACCTAACATATTATTTTGAATCTATACACTCACTCCACGACATAATTGTACTAAGGAGTTTAGGAACAGTTTGGCTTCCATAGCAATGGCTTACTTAAAGAACAGAGTAGTGTAAAATATTTTCTATGCACACTTAACATTTCACTTATAGTAGGTATTTCTTGTATTCCAAGTTAGTGCCGCTAATGTAATCATATGTGTGAGAAAAATATAAGTCAGATAAAAAGTTAGTAAGAAAAAACATGAAGATGTTTTGTGGATATGTACCAACTCCCCACAATAAATATAATCATAATGTACTGAGAACGTGTACTAATAAAAAATTGTAAAAATGACTCACCTTAGGAAAATAGCTTCACAAAAAGCCCAGCATCTGACTTGGAAGTCAGACGAATCATTTCTCTTTTAAACTGAAGTTATAGTAAATGCTCATTTAAACACTAATATTTGAACTCCAGGGATAGAGAAATGTTCAAAAAGACTGAACAAAATTCTACATTACCCCGATTTTTTAAAAAATGCTTTATCTAGATTTACCTAGATTCTCTCTTTTCTTCCACGAGGCTTCTAAATTAATCTGAATAATGTAATAGCATGAAAAAGTTGTAAAATTTTTTAATTTAAAACTAAGAAAATAATCTGAAGTCATAGCAATTATCTGTATGACAAATCAATGCCCTGTTACCTTCTAGTCTTTTATTTCAGAGTAAAATGGACAGTGCACAGCTATATTCAGAGAAATAGGCAATTTTATTTCCCTACAGTTCAGGCCTTTGAACTTCAGAAAAGTAAACGAAAACCACATTTCCCTGTAAGCCAAGTTGTTTAATAAATTTCCTTTCTACATTACTCTACATCTTTGAGACTGACTTAAAATGACATTCATTTATTCACTCATCAAGCATTTATCGAATGCCTACTTTTACCAAAGGCTGTGTAAAGTGAAGGAACAGGAGATGGAGTGGGGGAGAAAGGCTCATAAATAAACAATTGTAATACATCGCGGTAGTGTGAATGCACATGGGAAGCCTTCGGGGAGCACAGAAGACATGGCAAAGAGCTCTCTGAAGGGGGAAGAGAGGCTGCATGGAAGAAGAAACATTGCAGCTTGCTCCTGCAACATGACTGTTTTGGGCGGATTGTGAATTGCAATAAATATTTGATAAATATGAGCTTGAATCCGCATCTGGAGCAGTGTGTGTCAAGACATTGACATTCATTTAACTTGTGGTCCAAACACCACCCCTTGTGTTAGCAAAGGCAAAGCTGGCATCGAACCATTTCTTTCTCCCGTTCCCCGTGGAGTCCAATCCAACTGAGGTTCTTGCCCCATTCATTTGGTAAAACAGCTTCGCCACTAATCTCCACGTTGCTAAACCAAATGCAATGCCTCAGGCCCTGTTCTACTTGACCTGTCTGCAGCAGGTGGCAAGATTAATATAAATAACTTGCTATTCCCCAAAATACTTTCTGTATTAGGCTTCTAGAATCTCGCATGCCTGAGTTTTCCCCTACCTTTCTGGCCACCCCTTTTCAAGATCTTTTTTATTGTTCCTGGTTTTCCTCCAAAACACTACATGTGTGAAAGCAGCCTTCAGACGGCTTCTTTGTTCCTGCTACACTTGGTTCCTGAGTGATGTCAGCCAGGCTTCCAGCTCTAAACGGCATCTGTGTGCTTTTCTGTCTGCACCACCGGCCTGAAAGTCAATAATTCTAATAGACATATAGAAAAATTAAGACATAAATGGTTCACTTTGTGAAATCTGCAAACTTGTGTTTGATTTCCTTTCAGAAATTCACACAAAATGTTTCTACTGTACCTTAGTATATTTACACTGGGACAAAAAAAAATCCATAAAATGAGTAGTTTGCAAGCAATAGAGATTTATTTCTCACAGTTCCAGAGACTAAGAAGTCCAAATCGAGGTGCTGGTAGATTTAGTCTCTGGTGAAGTCTAGTTTCTCTTGCAAAGATGGTACCTTCTCACTGTGTTCTCACATGATAAAAAGAGCAAACAGCTCTTATCAGTTTCCTGGTAAGGGTAAAATTCCATTTCTGAAGGCTCTGTCACATGAGCTAATCATACTCCAAATGCTCTTTGCTTAATGTCATTCTCTTGAAGATTAGGATTTCAACATGATTTTGAGGAGAAATCAAATATTTAGACCATAGCACACTGTAATACAAAAAAAAGGAATTCTCCTAGCTTTCCATGCCAGTATCAGTGATACTATGGAAAACAGATTACTTTGCTGTTCATATCATAATGCAACCCAGAGTTCTACAATGTCAAACA
This sequence comes from Hydrochoerus hydrochaeris, assembly GCA_004027455.1. NCBI lineage: Eukaryota > Metazoa > Chordata > Mammalia > Rodentia > Hydrochaeridae > Hydrochoerus > Hydrochoerus hydrochaeris. Next base: position 125,147 of record PVLA01005729.1, read on the forward strand.
AAATCTCAACTGCAATTAGCAATAGACTCTACCAGATGTCCTAATCTAAAAAAGATTATTTACAGCTGGACTTTAAGAAAAATCTTCTATTTTGACTAGTGTATGTGTTGGGGTGAACTCTGCATGTTGAGACCTCAGTGGCTCCTCTCAGGTGAAGGTTCTCACTTATGCAGAAGCCAGGCAGCAGGGTGGAGGTTCTCCTTCAACCAGACACCCGAGGACTCAGGCTGTCGAAGCCACTGCAATCCTCAAAACATAAACTCTAGTGCCCATTTTGCTGTGTGACTTCTAACAACAGGCAAAGGAAGTAAGTGGAAGAAACACACGTAAAGCTTTTACCAGCCGCCCTTCCACATGGCACTCAGTCAGCACCCAGCAAGCCATGTTCAGCCCAAAACTGTGTGCAAGAAGGGCTAGAAAGTGTCTATCAAAGAGAAAGGGGAGACAGATTTTGCCAGTAGCTGGGCTCTTCCATCCTGCACCTGTTAGTCACTAACTATGAGCTCTTTTGCTCCCATGCGTAGAACTCGTCCGCTCCCCAAATCCCCACCTGATCTCATATCTTGATTGAAGTTCAACATTTCAGGGGTAGTAAAAACTCCCCATTTGGTCCATATGTGCCTCTTCATGAACTGGCAACTCTTGTAAGTACAAAGCAGCATATTACCATCCACAGTTCCTGAACCACAAGCGTATCTGATTTAGGAATGTCCTGTAAGATAGGACAACTACAGCAGATGCGTCCAATGCAGAAAAATACAAAAAAAAAAAAAATTACTTTGGCAAGGATTTTAAGATTCCTGTTGGGCCAACATGCTGAAGCACTCAGCCATACACCAGGAGAGGAAACTTCTTGCTTGGAGCCTGAGTCTGACTTCTGGAAACATCTCCCTTACCCATCTCTACCCTTTGCAAAGGGTTCCTGCATCATTGTTCTCTATAGCCACATCTTCAGTTAGTGAGGAATCGGCCTCTTTGGGTCCACAGGGGCTTGGAAGCCTTGATTTCTGTTTCAGTACGAAAGCTGTACTCTTAATCTGCTTTCCGTCATGGGTCTGGATCTTCATGGCTATTGGTCCCACACAATCTACTTCGATTTGATTTCCTATTTAAGGAGTCTAGGGGCAGTCTTTTCAGCTCACACATTTCTGAACTTCCTTTGTTCTCTTTGAATTGTTGGGCCAGGCCTGGAAGGAGGATATATCACCGGCACCAGTTTGCCGGCTACCGAGCCAAACATCTTTCATAGGGCCATATACAACTTCTGGAAGAACTGAGTCTAGCTGTGGAGCCAGCAGAAAAAAAATCAGTCTGGTGAGCAGTCAGCCACTTTCTGCTATAACTACTGGGTTTGAAAGATATTATGAGATGGAAAGTGGATTTTAGTTTTTGTTTTTGTTTTTTTTAAGATTTTATGGTAAAGAAGAAAATGATGTCAAGAAAGGCTTTGAACAATTGTGGCATATTTAATGTTTATGAGAATTCTATTTTTGGCAAACTGTTGTTCTACTGTGAGTAGCTTGACTTCCAGAGTGAAAAATAGGGGAAAAATAGAATAATTTTGAAGGAATAAAAAATTCATTCTGCCTTGTCTTTTTCTTGTTATGGACTTAGAATCATGAGGTTTGAGCACACTATTTGTTTGTGTACTCCACACTCACTGAGCTTCTGAAAAGTGATTTTCATTGCTTTAGTCCAACACAGGTTGCAGTAGATGTGTAAGTCTCAGGGAGAAGTACGAGGCCATGCATACACTCTTGTGAATGTCTTGAGAAATGAACTATTAATTCATACTTGTATTGAAATCAACATCCTTACTGAGATGTGTAGGCATTAATAAAGACATGTTTTCTCATGGCCATGTGAGTTTTTCTTTGATGAAAGTACAAAGTAACTAAGTTAAATTATCTCCCATTGCATATCAATGATGAAAGCGTAGTACATTTTCATGCAGAAGTTCTAGGAGAATATTAGTGGGAGTATAGAGATTGCAGAGTTTGAATGTCTCTATTGCATCAAACTCCAAAATAGATTGTCCAATTCCCAGTAGTATTTTAGTTGAAAAGATGCTTAGGAAAGAAATTTAAAAATGTGAGGTTATAGGGAAATTCTTCCTACATACAAGTAATTCATACCTTACGATGGAAGAGAGACTCAGGAGTAGGAACTACTATATTAAAAGCCAAAGTATCTCTACAATTTCTTAATGGAAGATTCCCAGGAAAATCAAGAGGTAATGAGATTTGCCTTATTTCTTTAAAAGATAAACTAGATCATTATAGTGTTAGCCTCTTCAATAGATGACCATGAAAACCGGCAAATCACCCACAAAAGTCAGCCTTCGGTCTGCAGACACCTCAGAAGTTTTCTCTGGAATGTAAAACAAACCTTTGGTACAGATGTAAAGGAACAATCTGTCTCACACTTGTGTCCACATTGACAAATATTTTTTATATCTTAATTGTTCAGTGAATCGTGAACCGATTTTGTCTGAATAACAAAAGACTTAGTACTTTTAAAATTATATACATTTATAATGTCTACCAGAACCACTTCTGCAAAAGCCTGTCATCAAGCTACAAACTGAATAAAATGTTAAAGCATCATAATTTAGTAATTTTCCTTGCTTAAATGGGAAAAAAAGAGTTTTATTTCTCTTTGACAAGCATGTTTTTGGGAACTGGAGTTAGAATTTTTTTCTTTGAGTCATTAAAGCTTGAAGTCTATCATCCATTTAATTCTGTCCTCATTATGCATTTTATTTTCACTAGTTACCACAGACTTTATGATTCTAAATATATAATTCTGTCAGCTCAGGATATTTGCAATGAGCATTTTTTCTTCACCTTGATTATGGCATAGACAATCTTTAGAGAATTACACAAAGCCTATACTATTCATTCCACTTGTAATTCATTCCACCCAATTAATAGTTTCTATTAATTAGACAACAAAAACTGAATAGGGGAAAAATGGAAGGTACAGTGCTTTTCACCTAAAAGTGCATTGCTGGAAGAGATGTTAAATGGTTGGGCCAGGTTTTAATGAATTCTGAGATAGGTCTTAATTAGGGTTGACACATGAACTGAATAGTTCTACAGTACCCCATATATGATGGGCTTCTTTTTAAAACTAAAACCTAGAATTATTAAATGCAATTAGTGTTATAAATGAAAAGACATGAGTGGCACATTTTTGGTGCCAGAAGAATGCTAACTGAGCCCTGCTTTCTAGCAGGCTTCACACTTAGGAGACCATTTGCTAAATGTTCCCTGTTTCACAAACACCAGCGCTTGGGCATAATAGGTATCAGGTACAGGACAATGTGGCCATTTGATTCTCTTGGCAATTTAATTTCTACATCTGAATGATTTTTGTATTCTATGTAGCTCTTAAACAGGTGCCACGGGTACCTGCAGACTGATCTAACCAGACTAACTAGAAACGTGGTACAAAGTCTCTGTAACTGCACACTTTTGGTAAACTTAATAGACAACAATGTGGTAAGTGGATCAAAACTATTTATGCCACCTGCTATCAATTAAAACCTGGTGGGCAACTTAATGCCAGCTGAATTAAATCAGCACGGTGCTGAGTGGAGATGGTCCACCTGAGGAAAGTTGCCAGCATAAACAGAGACGTGGAGAAGAAGAGCTAGGCGTTGTGGGTTTCACTAAATGTTGCTGTTCGAGCCGTTGGTTCTCCTGGAGGAGCTCGGCATGCTGGCCTCCCCAGTGTGAGTTCAACCATTGTCATCAGAGGAGGAGCTCGGGACCTTGCTGATGAGGGTGGCTGTGGTTCACTTTGGGGGAGCTCTGGGCCTTAGATCGAGCATCGCTTCCTGGCTCCAGAGGGGAAGACGTGTGCTGTTTAACCTCCAGGAGAAACTGGTCATGCTGACTTCCTGGCATGTAATCGACTGTTCTTATGGTCAGAGGAGCTCGGGACCTCCGTGTCGCTGAGGATGCTGTGATGCTTTTTAGAGCAGCCCTCGTTCCTATCTTGGCTCCAGTGTAGAAACCTCAACCTACCAGCACAGCTCCTTCACCCTGCTGGCATAGACTTTCTAGCTTCCACCACTGACCTTTGGGCCTTTCAAGCACGGATCCATAAAACAGACTGGCGTGAGTCCTTCTTGTGGGCTCTAGACCTCCATTTGGTCTTGTGGGAGGTATTGTCTTGGGCTCTAGGTCTTCTTCTGGACTCATGCAGGGTATTGCTGTGAGATCCAGATCCTTGACGGAATATTTTGGGTTTTAGTGTTTTGGACAGATTTCCTGTACTTTCTTGTGTTTAACTCTGGGTGACCATCATAAAATACTATAAATTCTGTATCCTGATTCTAATTGTTCTCCTCACAACCCCTGACTACAACACCACCTTTGGATAGAGTTCGCAGCTTGTTAATAAGCCAACACCTGAATGCTCCATTTGAAAGAGGTCTCTGTCTAGCCTATTAGAGAAAGGTAGTATTCCTGTAACTCCATTGATTCAATACCAGAGAGGCAGAACAAGGTTACCTTAAAACATTGCTCTAACCCTGCACTTTTAAAAGCATTCAGGAAAAAAAAAAAAGCTGTTTTGAAGGCCTGCTATTAATTTCTCATCAAACGAAGAGGGAAACACGGGGAGGCTCTTTGCTTCCTTAAGAAAAACTGATTTTTCATTCATCTCAAATTAACAGCGTCAATATTTCATGCAAAAGTTTATTGTCAAAGGACTTGGAAGGTTTTATAGTAGATTGTATTGCGGAGCAAAAATGCAACTGAAAGTTTTTACTCAACTGGAAATCTGGAAATGATACCGTGGGTGAATTTACCAGCAGAGGTAGCACCCTCAAAATCAGGATTAACCACACACAGTTACTATTTCTAGATGTCATTTCACACACCGTCTTGGAAAAGAAGGGTTTGGTGAGATCCTGCTGGGCTGAAATTAATAGTCTAAATTGAACTGTATTTAGGATTACTCTGCAGGAGGATTTCTTTTCTCTGTTAATATTGAGATGGTAAATATTTTAGGCAATTTGATATGTTGGAACTATCCAGCCCTACCACCGAACCATGAAAGCAGTCGTAGACAATGTACAAATGGTTTCATCCAGTTCTATTCCAGCAGTTTTGCATTTATGGACCCAAATGTCATAGCCTTTTCATGTGTCCTGAGATCTTCCATTCTTTTCCAACCACTTAGAAATGTTTAAGCCATTGCTGTGAGCTATTTGAAAAGCCGCTGGTGGCTGGGATTTGGTCTATAGAACATAGTTTGCTGACAATCTCTTTCCGTCACAGTTTGTTCAGGACAACTACAGTTTACATCTGTTGAACTTGCATGATTAGTAATTGCTGCCTTTCTCCATGACCAAATGTGCTATGGGGAGAAATAAATTGCATGATCTCCCCCTGGCTATGGTGAAAATGAATTGAAACAAAAAAGTCAACAAAGCCATGTAACATATACAACTTAACACTGAAAGAACAGGAAAAAGCTATTTAACTTGTAAATGTCAATAAACTGACATTATTGCACACATGTGTTACTTGTTATCTGACTTAATAATGTAGATTCAAAGGAATAACTAGTGAACAAAAGAAAGGGCACATAGTTTAATAGAGATAACTCTGTGATATCTAGCTAGGTCTGAGATGAGGTAAAGAGGTATTCAGAAGGGAAAATGAAGCAAATACACAGAGCCTTCCCTTTTTATGTGCTTAGAACATTCTTTATGAAATATTTCTGACACAGGTCAAGACAAGTCCTGTTTAATATTTGGAAATGTCACTGCAGTTGAGATAATGCTTGACATGTTAAACTAAAGAAAATAGAAATTTTGTGCAAAATTGGTTCAAAAAATTAAACCCTTCAAAACATGGAATAATAGTCGTATAACAGACAAGTAGTAGAGAGCAAGCACTTTTGAAGTCTCATATGTCACAAATATGTTCACCCTGATGCTGGGTAATCAATCCATCTGTGACTCTGTAATGACCAACAAAATGTGCAAGTTACCTCTTCCCCTCCCCACCATCAGCAATCACGTTTGCAGGTTAGATGTGAAGCACTATCGTCTTTTTCACAGACAGGTTTCATTTCTCACTAAACATGACCAATAATGACAACATAAACTTTGGGCTGACAGTCACAATTCCATCAGGAGGATGTGTCACTCACAGAACATATTGTCTTCATTTAGCTCCCCGGTTAAGATCTAGTCTGGCAGAGAAAAGCTGTTCTTCATAGGCCAGGAAGACGAGAGAGCATGACATCCCGTAGGAAAAAGTATGAGGTGTGGCCTTGCAACCTAGCTTAAAAACTCACGGGCAACCCTTGAGGTACCCTAGTAACCTCGTAATTTATTCTTTCCCCCTTGCGTTTACATTAGTGGAACTGTCTGGATTGGGTTACCATCAGTAACAATGAAGAATGGATTTTTCTTCCACATTCTCTTTATTTCATTCTTAATTTAACATCAGTGGCAACAAATTACCAAGGGAACAGAGTATGAGGTGCCCAGCATAATTCATTTCCATCAAGCCTGAGCTTGTACAAACTATGTTTCAATATCTCTTTATGGCCTTTGCTTTTCCTGACTGAGCAGTTGCTCTGTTTTTCTTCCTTAAAATAATGGGGTCAATCATATTTTCCTTCATAGCATTATCACCATATGAGAAAAAAGAAAACTCATGAAGCACTAAAAGAAAAACAAATCTTTATAAAATTGGGAAACAGATTTCCACCTAATCAAAAGACATGTAAAGAAATACGTAGTCTATAGGACAACGTCCCAGTAACTTTATATACAGTGGAGATCAGTACTCCTAAAATAACTGTTTCCACCATTGCTAGACAAGTCTTTCAGTACATTGTATAGACTAGATATTTGTGGCTAAGTCCTAAATAATGTGTCCTTTTACTGTCTCTTGGACCCAGTGCATTTGGCTTCTTTGGTAGGATCAGTAGGCAGATGAGAAGCACTTGCAAATGTTCCTACAGCCCCCCAAATCCCCAGATGCTGGACACTTTCTACATGTACACAGTATCAGGTGTTAACAACTACTCATTCCTGGCACCCGCGGGAATATAGTAACTGCACTGTTTAAAATAACTTTATAAACCGAGTATCTTTTAAAACAATATCGCATAAACACGAAAGCTAAATTCAACATAAAAGCCAATGTGCAGTGAATTGAAATTTCGAACTGTACAATGTACATGGTTGGTTAATGAAGTTTTAGAGCATCTTAAATCCCTTTGGTGCCTACTTTGAATAGTTTTATGTAAGACTCCAATTACAAAAATCATATGTATTTTTTTTGTTTCCTCTTAAAGTTTTGAGCCTCAGAGTTAGTGTTGTCTTAAAATAAAACCTCTACTCATTTCGGTACCTCTTTTATTAAAAGAAAAAATAAGAATTTTTTCATGAATATAAATTTGAGTACCACAAAGCTCTAAGTTTATTAGTTAATTTACATGAACAAGTGTTAACATTTTAGTGTGCTCATAAAGTGCAGACTGTTCGCTGTACATATTACACTTTTTTTCATATATTCCCCTGAGTAGTCCAGTGAATTGAGAACAGTGAAACCCAGTTCAGAATTCAGGAATCTGAGACACAGAATGGTGAAATAATCCAGGAGTAATAGGCTAGGAATGAGATTTAAAATAGGCAATTTGATCCTTTTACCATCATGTATACAGCCTAGTGCAACTGATTCTTAAAACAATCTGTTTGAAAAATCTTAAAACTTCTAGCTGGGCACACCTGTAATCATGGCACTTGGCAGCCTGAGGCAGGAGGAACACTGTGAGCTCAAGGCCAGACTGAACTACAGAGCAAGAATTTGTCTCAAAGAAAAAAGAGAGAGAGAGAGAGAGAGAGAGAAGGAAGGAAGGAAGGAAGGAAGGAAGGAAGGAAGGAAGGAAGGAAGGAAGGAAGGAAGGAAAAAGAAAAGAGAGAAAGGAAAGAAAAAAGAAAAGAAATGAAAGGAAAGGAAAGGAAAAGAGACAAAATTCTAGGATATTGTAATGACTGATCTGATTGATTAAAGTGTACCAGGGTACCTCTGTGTCAATCTGTGTATCAGTTGTTGCTTACACACGACTCATTATATTTCTGGTGGTTGACAGACAGCAGACAAATTCATTAAGTGTGGACGCAGTGTCACTCTGTTCTATCCAGAGCTGTCAGATAAACCCTCACTCTGTGCTGTGTTTTTCACTCTTCCTCCTGAGGAACGCACGCGTTAGTTCACACTCTAAGGAGGTCACAGGATATCAGGAGTCGCTTGTTCTTGTATCTGTTGCATCTGTTGTGGGTACCAGAAAACGATTGGCTGAGACATTTTTAAAATGACGAGGTGACTACTTCAGCAGTGTTCTTGTTACACGGACCTTTCAGGTCAGCATCTACAGAGAACAGAAGCAAGAAGAAACTTTCTCACACAGGATTTCTGATTTCTGGAAAAATACAGTTCAGTGGAGTCACTGGCTTTCCCTTCCAGGACACACAACTGGAGCTGTAAAGTTTATGAAGGGATCAAGTCTGAAATGATTCCGAATCTGAAGCCACAATACAGGTGTTCAACCTCTGAATCTTTTTTCTTTTTAACCTCTGAATTTTTTTAATTCTTACCTAATCACGATGGGTGGAAGAAATATTATTTTAGGGCAGAATCCTCCATTAAATATCATTCAAATAATTATGTTTGTAACCTCATGTTAATGCTATTTTGAACATTAAGAAATAGCTCCATCCCTCTAACTTCCAGAAAATAATGCAGCCTAGCCTATGTCTTGATTTTAACCCTGTGAAACTCTGACATTCAGAACTGTAAGAAAAAAAAATTCACCGTTTTGAGCCATATCTGAGGACATTTGATACAGTAGCGATGAGAAACTAATCCAAGGTCCAATTCCATCCTATCTCCTTCCCTTTCTCTCCTATGTGTCTCTAAGTAAACTAAGAAATGAAGAAGGAGAAAGAAAAAGAGAAACTGAGTTTCCAGAGTTAGGAACACATGTCCTTGTTAAGTAAATTCTAGATTCCTATGGCAACTTTTTTGTTCTTGTCTGCCAAGTAATGTGCATTCTTAAAAGAGAACTTTAAAAATTAAAAGTAATGAATGCTTCTTTTGGATTAATTAACCATAGCAGTGGAGAGTACAGTGCAATCAGTTCGGGCCTCCCCTAGGAGTCTGCTAAAGAAAAAAAACATTGCTGTCATTTTTACTAGAATGAGATATAATTTTATTTCTGTCTGCTCATTCAGTTTTTAATACATAAAAACTCAGACACCATTGTGTTTGGATAATAACTGAATGCCCTACCTGAAAACACTATAATGGGAAATTCTGATAAATTAAACCAATATCTACTGGAATTAGAGTTTGGGAAAAATGCTCCCATGTGATAATTATAAAACAAGCTGTTGCTAGCAGTAAACTTTACTTGTTATATTGTGAAGGCAATTTAGCTGTCCTGTTGAAATAATTTCACAGATATGAAATGTAATTGCATTTTTAACCCAGTAGGAACCTCTTTGGCAAATGAAAAAATTAAATTCAGAATTCTAGCTTTGTTCCTTTGTTTCTGGCCAAAGGACTAGCCAGTTAACAACAGTGCATTGTCTGATAAAGAAACCATCTTATTTCTGAAACTAATGTGCTAAATTTCAGTAAACAACACTACCTTGAAACAGTATTAATATTTTGATTCTGCGTGGCAAGTTTGTTTAGCAAGAATATGATGTATAAAATAAAACTAAAGTCCACGTGACTTGTATAAGTATATACTTCATGAGAAATATTTTCAAAATAGGAGCCAAACAAATATTATAGCATTTTGTGCATTCTGTATTAAAATAATCCAGTTAACTCATTAGCACTTGTGAAACTCCATCACTAGATTATCATTTCAATAAGTTTACAATCACTTTTTTTAAAAATAACCTATTGTTCAATGTAGATGAAACTTAGTCTTATAACCTATGGGTTTACTTTCTCCAGTGTCATTGTCATGGTGCCTTCTTTTTGGCAATCACATTTAGATAGCCAGTGGGCGTAATCAGATTAATAAAATCCCCAGAAGCCTCTTCTGCTAAAACTGAACATTTGGAAAGGGTTCAGGTTGATAATACTGTCTTTAGAATATTTAACCATCTATTCTTCTACTGGTAATTTTTCCAACCACTCTGCACATGCAAAGACTTTCTTTAAAATAATTACAGTAGTTTCCCATCATCCATGGAGAATATGCCCCAAGACCCAGAATAGGTCCCCCAAATCATCAAACTTCATATAGATATAGATATAGATACAGATACAGATACAGATATACATTGAATGAGAACATTCAATTTGTAGTCACAGAAAACAGGACAATAATAAAATAGAACCATTTCAGCAATGCATATAACAGAACTTATATGCATGTGATCTCTTTCTCCTCTCTCCAAATATCTCACCCTTCTTGTGACCATGTGAGGTGGTGCAATGTCTGCGTGGATGTAGAAAGTGAGATCAGTGGCCTAGGCTCTGTGAGGTGACATTAAGCCAGGAGGGAATTCCTGATTGTACACAAGCACCATCTGACAGTCAGTGTGATAACTGAGGTCACATCCCCAAAGGGAGGGTAGGACATGGCATGAATATGTCATGCAAAGGGATGACTTGCGTCCTCAGGGAGACAGAGTGGTTTTGTGACAGATTTCACCACGCTACTCAGAATTGCATGCAATTTAAAACTTATGAATCGTTTATTTTTATAATTTCCCACATTACATTTTGGGTCCACAGTTCACTGGTAACTGAAATAGCGAAAAGCAAAACTATTGAAAGTATATATGGGCATAAAAAGTATTTATAGAATTATAAATCTGATTGCAAAAAAAGTCTTTTCTAAACCTGGGGATGCTATGACAGCTGCTCATAATCATATGGATGTCTTGACCTGTGAAAAGATTTTTAATATATAAAAATACCGTAAGCATAAAACAACAGTGAGACACCACTGTATACGTAACTAGAATGACCAAACCCGAAACACTGGCAAGGATGCGAAACAAAAAGTGCCATTTGTTCCTGATGACAACACAAAATGCAACAAGCATTTTAGAAGATAGTTCAGCAGTTTACTACAAAGCTAAAGGTACTCTTGTCATTTAATCTAGAACTCAGGCACTGGGAAAACAGCTCTGCAGGAAAACCTGCATATCACTGCATATTATAATAGCTTTGTTCTTAAATACAAAAATAGAAGTCAGTGCGATGCCCTTTCATCAGTGAATCCATAAAGGAAGGATAATACATTCAGACAATGAATTTGACACTCAAAATGAGCTACTGCAACGTGAAAAATCTTAGAGGAAATGTGAACGCATATTATTAAGTGAAAAAAGCCTATCAGAAAAGTCTACACGCTAATGATGCTCACGATGTGACGCTGTAGGAAAGGCAAAGCCAAGGAAAGGGGGCTGTGGTTGGCAGAGGCCGAAGGGTGGAGATGGAGAGACTTCAGGCAGAGAAATCACTCTGTGGGGTGTGCATGATGGACGCACGTCCTCATCCATTTACCCAAACCCAGAAAACGCGCACTACCAACAGTGCAGCACCTACTACGTGCTTCAGAGCTCGGGTGATCATGAGTCCGTGGCGTTATACTGTAATGAATGCATCACTGGGATGCAAACTCTGTCGGTGAGAAAGTTTGTTGGGTAAGAAATCAGAGATTCATCAGGACTCTGCCCCATTTTGCTGTGAAATAAAAACTTCTCTCAAAAAGTAAAGTTGATCCATTTGTTTCAAAAGTGCCTTACAGGGCACAGCGGTCGTTCAAGCATAAGCAGCAGTAGTGGCCCCCACCCCCACCAGGGCTGCCTGTGTCAAGCACATCCATGGGGACAGATGCACAGCTCAGGGGGGCAGGGCCTCAGGTACTTTGTCAAGCACCCCAGGATAGAAGTGAGCGTGCTGACCACCTTCTTCAAGTCCACCCCAAAGACCACGAGTCACATGAAGTCATCACCATCTCCACGTCAGGTCCAAGCCCTGTATCTGGGAAGACGGCAGCCATAATCCATCCCATAACCCTTTGCGAAGTTGCTTCCAATTGGCTAGGAAGGTGACTGTAGAGAACATTGACTACTTTCTGGGTTTAGATGGTTCCTCAGCACATAGATCAAAAGTGTGTCCAGGACTTAAACTCACCATCTTCACTAATGTCAAACACTGACCATCTCTTTGCTTTGGGCAGAAGATAGCTTCAATCTCTTACCTATTTTGTAAAACTCTTTAAAACTGTAATTAACATATGCATTTCTTCATTTTGATAATAGGTACAAATCACTGATGTTTCTCCTTTATAAAACTTTTATTTCTTGGGAAATTATCTATAAACTTCAATGGTTTTAGGGATTATTTACTGAATTCATTAGATGCTCCCATGACACACAATTATTTAAATGTATTCTGATTTGAAGGGTAAATTTGTCATTATGTAGCTGTCATTATGTACCATCATGCCCCCCACTGAGGCATTTTTTTCTATTTGGACTGTGGTATCCTTAATGTGATGTTAGCTTGGTGAAGTTGGTTGCATTCCCTAAGTTTCCTTATATAGAGCTAAAAGCACATAATGCATCTATGAATAGCAGTTTCCTAACAGCACTAGGAATGCAAGGTGCTGATGACAAGTTGGATTCATTTTTAGTGAGTCATAAGTGTTCTTTGAGGAAATATTTATCCGGTGCCTTCTCATGCCATTCAGATACTGTACTGTTCATTGTTTTGTGTCAAAGCCAAATAATTTGGTAGGATAGCAAAATATAAAAAGAGATGAACCAGAAAAAATAAAATCAATTCCCCAACTCTGAAAGTACTTACTAAATGGTTTTTTAAAAATATAACACCTACTGGCATCATACATGTATGGGCACACATGCAAGAGGTTAAAGAAAATCTAGCATTTATTAGCAATGTTGTAGTAAAGTGAATAGCAAAAAATAAATAAAATAAAATAAAATAAAATAAAATAAAATAAAATAAAATAAAATATGGCCAGCTAGATTTCCAGTGAGTCATTGAGAAGTAAGCAAGGTACATTGCTGAAGGCATTAACACTTTTGTGGTCATTACCCACCATAATGATAATTTCAGAAACAGTGTCTTAGCAGATACAAGAAATGTTCTTTTCAAATGGGCCTAATTTATTCCTTGACTGGATGTAACAATGTAATCAGGTACTAATGGCATGGGATTTAAAAACCCTTCTACATGCAAATAGAGAATGAAAGCAAACACTGCATTTAATCCTTAAACCAAACACCTACTGCTAGTCCAAACCATAGAGATTTGGGCAAAGGGATGCAGAGAGGGAGACACAGTAGAATACACTAAGTATATCTTTATAGGTTTGGTTTCTTTCTTTCTTTCTTTCTTTCTTTCTTCTTTCTTTTCTTCTTTCTTCTTTGCTATCAGCTTAGATCAGTTACTGTTCAATTTGAAAACAGCCCTTCGACAGTAACACCAGATAATTGAGTTATAAATAGAAACAAAACAGTAGGAAGCAGTGCATCGCCCTATGTGGCTTCTTCAAAGTGCACAGGACGACTTCATTATTAGCATACAGCTTGCGCCATGGTCATTATAAACCGTTTCGGTGATTATGATACAATAATGGCTTATGATATTATCCCTTTGTCTACTGGCATCGCTTTCCAGTAGGGCTCACCAGGTAGAGAAAAAATCTGATGGATCTGTGTCTTTGCTATGGCTATGTGTCCATAGCAATCTGCATGTGAACATTTTTACAGAAAAAAAAAATGTAGAAGTCCTTTTTTTATTTAGAGTAAAAAAGCAAAACCAAAAAAAGGGTAGAAATAATACAGTATTTCAACAAAAAATAAACACTAACAAATCACTGGTTGATAAATTACATATTTTTACCTTAGAGGTAGTTGTCCAAGTTACAAAATCAAAGCTTATGCTTTTTATAAAGTGGACAATCCAACAGTGACAGCACAAGCTATTCTGTTTGATAAACAAAAACTTAGTAGTCTGGTTATCTATCTTACACACTTAAACATACATGCAGTTATAGCCTTTAGAGCACTTTCCTTCCCTTTCATTATTACAATCTATTACACATTTTGGATCTTATTACTCTTTCCCGAAGTTCTTTCAAAAGAGGGATCAACTTACACGTGTAAAAACTGGATCAGGATTATTTGAGCCAGTTTTAGCCATGCATTTAAAAGCCTTTGCCTTTAT
>PVLA01005730.1:0-139386 GCA_004027455.1 Hydrochoerus hydrochaeris
AGTAACTTGTGCAAAGAGGCCTGCCTCATATCGCATTTGGGCCTGCTGCGTTGCATAGCAGCCTGTCCCTGTTAACATGGGAAGGGTATACTGATTTTTTCGATTAGCGTTTTCCTTGGCTAAAAGTTTACATTGGTCTTGGAATTCAGCCTTCCAAAGCAAATAATGGCCCCCTGAGAGTGTAGCTCTGGCTAGGTCTCTCCAATCATTAGGTGTAGTCCAACCTTGAGTTAGAGAGTCTAGGACTGCAAGGGTGAAGGCTGCCATAGAGCCATATTGGGATACTGCTGTTTTAATTCTTTCAGGGCAGATAAAGAGAACGGCATATGGACCCTATTAGCTCGTGGCTCCGGGGATGAAGAATCTGTTTCTCTATCACTATCAGGTGGGTCAATATCATTTTCTTCCTCACTATCACTAATTTCTAACTCCCATCTTTGTAGACGTGATGGTTGTCCCCTATTATTTCCCCTAGCAGCTGTCGTAGTGGCTCGTGGTTTATCTCTTTTATTTTCTTGACTTGGGGATTGATCCTCATGTCTAGTTCATCCCTTTGGTCTCCCCCTTTCTTTAACCATTTTATTTTCACCATCTTGTGAACTAACGTCATTTTGAGTGGGCCAGGTTGTCTCCCCACCATTTTGTGGGCCAACACCAGCTGGGGCGGCCTCCATGACTGGATTAAGCGGGGCGCCATTTCTGGGGCATTCACTACTGGAGGGTGAATTGTCTCCGTTACCGGGAACATTATTGGAGGCATGCCTGAAGAAGGGTTGGGGCCCATCTCTAATGACTGGAGTTGTAAGATGAGCCTTTGTTTTTCTTGTTTTAATTGAAGTTGCTGTTGTAGGTAGTGAATTTCTGTTTCTAGCTCAAGAAGGGTAGAAGGTGGACCGTGAGGCTTTTGGAAGTCAGGCGGGGACTGAATTGATAGCACAGGGGCTACAAGGGTGGAATTATGATATTGAGCAGCCTCTTCTGCCAATTGTGACCAATCAACCTCCTGGAAATCAGAAAGGTCAGGATATATAGGCTGATATGGAGGAGGGAGCGTGGCGGCGCCATCTTGAGGGGGCTCCTGAGTATCAAGAATCACAGAGCCGGGACTACTGGGCACACTGGACATGTCTGATGGCGGCTTTCGGGTAGGATTGCGGGAGGAGCATAGTGCAGCCTCACCCTGAGTAAGCATTTCAGCAATTTGGGAATCTGCATAATGTTGAATTAGCAGCTCAGAAATTAGAGTCCAGTATGAAAAAGAGGTTACCAGGACCTTTTTCCGGACCAAAAACCCTATAATAGTCTTTAAGAGCATCTCCTACTCTATTCCATGTTTTAGAATCAATGGTGCCCTCTAAAGGGAACCATGGGCACACAGAATGTACAAATTGAAAGTACTGTAATAAATCCTTAGTTTTAACCTTAATCCCTCTAACCTTGAGAGTCTCCCTGAGGCCATTGACGAACAATTCATGTTCACTAAGTACTTGCCCCATGCCGATAAAGAAATTAGATCCATTTACCTACCGTGATTCAGGCGAGACGTAAGGTGGCCGTCTGCTCGGATCACAGGGACGAAGTCATCCCGAAACAGTCACGCCAGCCGGTGATTTACTCCCGTGAAAGGTCCCACGTTGAAGTCCCTTGTGCCAGGAGCCCCACGTTTGGGTGCCACTTGATCTGGCCCGCGGATCAATCCATGGGTCTCACCTGGAGAGGGATCGGGGATGGTGGGCGGGGCAAGAGGAGAGAGAGATGGAGACAAATTGAGGGCTTCCAATCAAGTCTCCTTTATTGATGTAGGGCACAGGGTTTTTATAAGGGGGGGTGAAACATGGAGGTGGGCGGGGTAAGCACGTTGCGTGTCCGCTGATTAGCTAGAGAGCAAGATCTATCCAAATAAGGACAAGCTAGAGGCAGGAAGCTGTTGCTAGGTAGGGGTACATGGTAACCATGAGTGGGCCCTCGTCATATCCGCTAAATGCAGGAGAGGGTCATGGGTATTGTAGGCTGACACAGAATGCCCTCAGGCAGGAGGGGCGGGACGGTGGCAATTACCTTAAGCCGCTCCCTACAATATTACTTTTGATTTGTTGTCTTTCTTAATTCCAGGACTTCTATTTCAAGGATAGTGCATATTTTCATCATGTTCTATATATTTATAATGTTAATTTCTATAGTTTAATTCTTTTCTTTGTGTTCCAGCTGTATATTTCATGCATTTCACTAATTCTATGTTATGCTAATTCTAATATGATAATAAAACTATTTAGTTATTTGCTTTAGTTATTGCATTTTCAAGTCTGTAATTATTAGTTTTATTGTTTTATAAATTGTTCCTCTCTGATGAAAGTCTCTATGTTGTCCATATTCTTAAAGTTATTAGCCACTACTATTTTTGTTTTCATGTCTGGTACCTCTAGTACTGGGGATATTTATAAATCTATTTCTATTGCCTTTTCTTCTTATTCCTTGTTACATGAAGTATTTTTGTTTGAATCCCAGATGTTGTAAATGATTATGTTATTGTCTCATGTTCCTACTGCATTTTTCCAGAGGAAATTCACATTATATATTGATTAAACAATAAAATAGAGGTGGATCACCTTAATTAAATTGAGAACTAAGATTCATACTAACTCTGTTTTATTTACATTACATGTGTAGAGTCGTCCAGGGATCCCAAGTCAAATACTGGACTACTTACTGTGTTCCTTCCTTTATGGCAGGTCCTGCACTACAGTTGAGGTCACAGCAGTTCTCTAAGCCTGTCATAAATAGCTTTTATTTTTCAGTAGTTTTGTTTGGTTTTTTTAGTCTTTGATCTTCAATAGTTTAAAAATTTAACAAATACCTAAAGCAAAATCCTTTCAGTGTCAGTTTCTCATTTCTGTTCTTGCTTACCTTTCATTCCAATTCTAGGTGACTTGCAATATCTCTCTCTCTCAGATTCCATGACATTTTACATACTTTCTTTTCCTCTTAGCTTTAGCCCTTTGTGCAGATTCTCAGCCTCTTTCTTTAAAGCAAACATTGAAAAACGCCCTGAAGAATGTGTGACTCATGGAATGTTAGCTTATCTATCTAAGGTTCTTTTTCTCAAATTGTCTCACTTTCTAATTTTTTTAAATACATGATTTTGTATTATATTCACTTTTCTCATTTTTTATAGTATGAATGTGCTCTGGTATAAGCTATCCATTAAATTTGGAACCATAAGTTTTCTTCCTATTCCATTGTGTTTTCGGTATTTCTATTCATTCAGTTTCCAAGTCAGATACTGAAGCAACATCTGCTTTGTTCTCCAAATTCCAATGAATTACACAAACTTTTTGACCCCACATGGCTAATGTCACCAAAGCAGTTTCTTATTCTACTTCTAATTATTCATAGTTGGAGAAAATACATCATCTTACTTAAATCACTTTTTCTACTATAGTTCATTCTTCATGCTCAGAACAATGCATTTTTCTAATAAAATAATTTATAACCTTAATTAAAAATTTTGAGGACAAGCATGTTAGCACATGCCTGTAATTCTAGTACTTGGGAGGCTGAGATAGGAGGATCTCTGTGAATTTGGTGTCAGCATGAGCTACAAAGTGAATTAAAGTCCAATTTGAATTGCATAAAGGAATTTGGTTTTAAAAAGACCAAAAATATTGCGGCTTTTTCATTTCCTACAGGATAAAACAATTCTCTTTCATTTATCATAGTTTCAAATTATTGTCTTCAGAAAATCTCATTTCAGTAATCTACTGCCCTATATTCTGGGTATATAATTTATTATAAGTGTAATGTACTCATTTGATATTCCCTCTGGATGTGTTATACTTTCTCCTCTTTGCTGGAATTATTCTGTCTTCAAGACCCTAATCAAATGATTATTCCTTGGTATGATCCCTAAAAACCTCTACAAGAGAGGTTAATTACTATTTCTATAATGATCATACAGTACTTTCTTCATAGTTTCATAATGCTGGTTTTTGTGAATCTATTTTATAACTGTCTTTTTGGGTACAATACAACTTATTCTAGGGCAAACACAGTAGCATTCATATTTTCATCCCTAGTACCTAGCATAGTGCCTGACATGTAAAAGAAGCTCAGTCAATTGTGTGACTCAGAAATAAAAAAAACTAGAAATATAAACATGCTAAATTTTGGTAAGAATAAAATGAAATTAATGTAGAAAATTATTTCTCGTGAAAAATTAATTGGTAAAGTATTTGTAGCCAATGCCAAAATCAGAATTAGGTATTCTACTACTAGGAGTCTTTTCTTAGTAAATAACTCTTGCACTTATGTCTCATCCTACCCACATTCTATGTCCATCATGTATGCATCCTGTTGTGTTTCTATAGATGTCCTCAGCATCTTGGCTCTAAACCAGATGGCAAGAAAGATGGCAGTGAGAAAGTACCATTCTAGATGGCTATGTAAGAACTTATCCACAGGTTGTGGGAACTCCCTCATGGGGTGCTGGGCACAGCCTCTTTCTGGGCCCTGTCATTCTGATGATTTCTGTATCTTGTAGCAATAACAACTTGCTCAAGAAATTTACCTTATGTGAAAAATTATTGGTATAAAACTGCTTCTTTGGAATCTCACTCTATTTAAAAACTGGCTTAATTCCTCATGAAGACTGCCTTTTCAAAAAAAAAAGTCTATGAGCATGTAAGAGCCCTTAATGATCTTTTAAGGCACCTGCAGATTTGCTTTACATCTCTGAAGTGGGCCAATTCTATGACAAGATCTTGAAATTTTCCAAGACTTCTCAGCAAAGCATGCATAGTGGAAGGCAAGTATTATTTCTGAACAGAAGGAACACACAAAAGTCAGATTAGAGCAATGCATTGTGCATGTGAAATATATTTTGATGTCCAGCAGGCCTTAAGGGAAACACTACCTATTACATGTCTTTCAATGATATACTGGCATTTGCTGACCATGAACCCATGAATTAAAAGAAACTGTAAAAAAATGAAAGTACAAAACTTAAGAGAATGTTCGTGAATGGCCAGTCCTTACTTTTGACGGCATGAAATCTATCTTGCTTTCAAATTTATAGAATCAACCAGGAGTCACTCATCAAGCAAATAATGAAATACAAAAGGAAGAAAGTCTGAACCCAGCTTGACCAAAACAAGTCCAGCAAAAAACTGAATGACTAAGTGAAGCAAATGAAAATGAGAAAAAAGAAACAAGGCTTTTTGTGAATGT
This sequence comes from Hydrochoerus hydrochaeris, assembly GCA_004027455.1. Classification (NCBI taxonomy): domain Eukaryota; kingdom Metazoa; phylum Chordata; class Mammalia; order Rodentia; family Hydrochaeridae; genus Hydrochoerus; species Hydrochoerus hydrochaeris. The sequence continues at coordinate 5,224 of PVLA01005730.1, forward strand.
TGACATTTTACCTAAGAATAACCTATTTGGTGAGAATGTATGAAAATCCTATGGATGATAATAGTGCATTTTTTGAAAATACCACAGTTTAAAATGAATACAACCTGCAAAAGGCAAAAAACTTGAAGGCAGGGAGAGTAGGTCATCCAAAGGTCAAGTTTACTTGTTACAGAAAGAAAATAAATTTATGACGCATTAGCTCTTGGTGGATTGACTACTGCTGGCCAACTTGTAACATCCACATGAGGATTGTTGCCAACAATATATAAAGGAGAACTGGAAAGGAAGAGGTGGTGTTGTTTGTTTTCCTGAAGAAGCAGGTCATGCTGGTTTTCCTGATATGAATTCAGCTGTTCTCATCCTCAGAGGAGCTTGGGACCTCACTGTTGCTGAGGATGGCCACAGTTCACTTTTGGGGAGTTCTGATCCTTACTTTGAGCATTGCTTCCTGGCTACAGTGCAGATTTCTCAGCCTGCTGGCACAGATTCTTCATCCTGTTGGTGCAGACTTTCTAGCTTCCACCACTGACCTTTGGACCTTCCCAGTGCAAAACTTTGATACAGACTTGTGTGAGTCAATATTTTGGGCTTCGACCTCCAGATGGACTTGTGAAGATATTATCATGGGCTCTAGGTATTCGACTGGATTCATGCAGACCATTGCCTTGGGATCCAGGTCCTCAGCTGGATTCTTTGGATTACTAGTATGCAGACAGATCTCCCACACACTTCCAATTGACTCTTGGGGTGAATATTATAAAATAATCCTATAAATCATGTGTTCTGTATTAAATTGTATCCCTTGTAAACACTGACTATAACACTCTCCTGATAAAATTTTGGGGACAGTTCAACTGGTAAAGATAAATAACTGTGTCAGTATCATGGCCATCAAAGCTTGAATTTTGTATTATGTTGATACATAATGCAAACTGCTTGGAAAAATAAAAAAACAAATTTGTAATATTTCAAATGGAAAGTATTTACATAACATAGTATAATCTCTAACTCAATATATGTCTAAAAATTGTAAAAAGAAGATGCTAATAAAAAAACAAAGTGAGGCACATATTAACAAATTAAAACTTGAATAGTATTGTCCATTTTGCCAATTTAATGTTTTGTCATTTTTCAATGAATTTAAATATATTTTCTTTCAAATGAAAGCTTTATAAATTTACTATTTATTCATTTAAAAAGAAACAGTTTTTAAAAAATAATTCTTAAGGCAAAAAATCTTAAAATTTTCTGTACTGTTATTTAAATAGGTAAAAATAATGATGCAGTTTACATGACTAAGTTTAGAAAAGGAGATTAACAACTCATGGCCTATTGACACCATTGCTGTTAAACATGAATGAGAATATAGTAATTTTTGAAGCTGTGGAAAGTGTACATTATGACATACTTTAGAATGAAGAGAATATGCAATAATGCATTTAATATAATCATAGCTATGTAGAAAAAACATAGTTGCAAAACATAGAATATAAAAATTATTATTTTGCATTAGTACTGTATGTGAATTAAACTATTTACTATTTTATTCAGTGAAAGCAATATATTTTCACTATAGTTATAGTGACAACAAATTTTAATAAGTCACCAAAATTAGGTTATCTTTCTAAATGATTATTATAAAATGATAAAATACTGATTCCTTTCTAATAATTCTCACCAAAAGTGATATTCCAAGGAATTTTATCTATGTAACATTATCTGTGGATAGAGAAATTATTGGTATCAAATATTGTCATGTACACCAAAATATCTCTCTAAAAATAGTAAGAATATCTCTCTAATTAAATTCTTGAAATTCATATTTCCTTATATGATATTTTGCTGAAAAAATTGATTAACAATAAAGACAAATCTCCAGTAATGAAATATTGGTGGGGAGGGAGGGCTGATATGAAAAAAAGCCTTTTCTTAATGTGTACTCATGAATTTACAGGAAGTTAAAATGCAAAACTGTAAGAGAGGGCTCATTTTCCACTAGATGAAAATTAAGATGCACCTAAGAAAGTTATGGCAAGGACGTGACTAAGGATAAATATAGCATCATGGTCAGAATGCTCTGCAGCTAAATGAAACACTTGGTCTTTTTTTAATTTTCTTAATAAAATTTTTAAGTTTCAACTGAAATAAAATTTGAAATTAAATTTTGAAAAACACTTGTACTTTAGAATTTGCATATGAAATACCCCTGTCTCTCAATACATCTTCTGCTGGTCTTCTGTTCCTGTCTTATAAATGACAATGATTGAGCGATGTGTCAGAAAGAACAGGATTGTGCTTTCAAATTTGTGGTACATAGAGATTAACCAATCACTTAAGAATTTTAAATCTCAGCCAATATCCTTAATTCCAGTAACTTATAAAAGTAAATTTGTAAAAATAATAAGCCACTTGTACATTACTTTGTCACATAGAATTTCCAGAGTTTCTGTACAATTCCTGATTGTCTTCTTTGATTGGGACAAATGAAAAAATGTGATTTTATACTCCTGAGGCAAAATGGTCACTTCGTTTCCATGCCTTCTTTCCAGAAAAATAAATAACTTTCAGTAGATGACTTCAAGTTTCTCTCAGCTGATTCGCCTCTAGATTTAGTTTTCATTCTCTTATCACAGCACAGTCTTCAAGATGAGAATATTTACTTTCTTTGTATGTTTTTCTGGAAAAAACAAAACTTTAGTTATTCAGTCATCTTTAAACTATGTTCCTCTGCTTTCTTATTTGGTTTTTATGAATACAAGTTTGCAATTCATATGATTACATTCACTGTAAGGAACTGATTAATGTAAATAACACCTTTCAGTTCTTCAATTGTTTGCATTCCCTCCACTCCCTTTTATTCTTCCAGCAGATTCATTTATTTAACTTTGAATAACTTATAAAGTTATTCATCATCTATAGCTAGCTAGATAGATAGATGGATTAAAAAACAGGGTAATAGGCCAAAGAAAAAATAAACCATGTAAAAAATTGTATTAAGTTAAGGAACATTTTCAGATACCTTATTTGTACTGGGTTACAGTACTATTTTTCCTCTCTTCTTATATTTTTTTTTCATTTAAGAGAAAATGTGGAATTTTCAGACTTGTGCATTTAAGTTAAATTACTTAGTAGAATTGTCTCAAACTATATCTATTTTCCAACTTATTTATACTTATGTATGGTAGAATGCTACTCCACTGTATATAAATACCACATTTTCTTTATCCATTCATCTGTTGATGAATGTATATGCTATTTCAAAAATTTAGTTATTATGAATTGCACTGCTGTAAACATGGGTATGCATACATCACTGTGGACTTTTCTGGTTCCATTTGAATATTAGTATTGCTTTACCCAGTTCTACAAAGAATGTTATATGTATTTTCATTAGGATTGCAGTAAATGTATATAACACTTTGGGACATATGGCCATTTGATTATATTGCTTTTGCCTATCCAGGAACAAATGTCATCTTTCCATTTTGTGATATCATTTTCAATCTTCTTTTGCAGAGTGATACAGTTTTCATTGTAAAGGTTGTTCAATTGTTTGGTTAAATTAATTCATTAGTATATTTTTTATTGTATTGTAGAAGGTATTTTCCTCTTAATTTTCACTTTGGTGAATTTGTTATTTGTGTACAGGAAAGATATTAAGTTTTGAGTATTGTCTTTGTATCCTGCTATGCTACTGAATTTGGATATTTTAGGAGTATTCTGTGGAGTTTTTGATGCCTTTAAGTAAATGATGATGTCATCAGCAAATAACTATAATGTAACTTTTTCCTTCCCTACTCATCCCTCTTATTTCTTCTCCTATCTTATTTCTCTATCTAATATCTCAAGAACTATGTTGAACAGAAGTGTATAGTGGATATCTTTGTTTCACCTCTCATTTTAGAAAGCTTTCAGCTTCTTCCCATTTAGTATGATTTTTGCCCATTGGTTTTTTATAGATGATTTTTATCAGATGGAGATAATGACAGTTGTATTCATATTTTCTTTAGGAGTGTTATTATGAATGGATGTTGGCTTTGCGAAATACATTTTCTATCTTTTGATATAACTATGTAATTTTTGCTTTTAGTTCTGTTAATGTGGTGCATTGCATTCATTTATTTGCATATTTTGAACCATTCCTACATCCCTGGAATAAATTCTACTTGGTCATGATCTTTTTGATAATTTCCTGCATTCTGTTTGCCAGTATCCTACTGAGAATTTTTGCATCTATATTCATTAAGGAGATTGACCTACAGTTCTTTTCTCTGGTTGGGTATTTCTCTGGCTTTTGAATCAGCATAATGGTATCTTCCTGGAATGACTTTGGACAACTACTTGCTTCTCAATTTCACTAAGGATTTTGAAGAGTATTAGTGTTAGATATTCTCTAAAGTTATTGTAGAATTTGGCAGTGAATATGTTAGGAAGCTTAACATTTAAGCAAAAAGCCAATTCTCATCAACACACTTTATTTAAAATTAAATATTTCTATGTTAAAATTTCAACATAGTATGCATGCTTAATTTGGAGTCTATCATAGTACTGTGGGCATGGAGTACAATAAATATAGGTGAAATTAATAAATGCTCCAAAATATATCCATTTTGGCTTTCCATCTCATCCTCTCCTGAATGCTCTTCATATAATATTTTATGGCTCTTTTATGATATTCATAATCTGTTGTTCTTCTTTATACAAAATTTTTATTTTAATATTCACTTTCATAAATGGAATGTGTATATAATGGAAAGTCCATAGGCTTTAACTTGAGATGAAATTCTGATTCTATCCTCTGCTGTGAGATTTTAGTCCTCAACTTCATCAAGTGTAAAATGAATGAAGTTATATTTATTAGATAAAACTGTAAGAGTTAAGTAATCATATAAGCAAGTCAATAAATGTTTTTCTGCCCCTCATCTGTTGGGAGCCACTGAAAGTGGAAATTGAACACGTGTGCAGGGCTGCTTCATGGCTGGGGCAAAAGAAGATAATGGTTGATGACACCTGTTTCCAATTCAAATTAACTAAATAAAGACTGTTGCCACAGGCATTCCACCCCTGTAATGAAATGCAACATGGAAATCTTCTCCTAAAATACTTCTCCTTGTTAACATAATTTTTTCACTTGCAGAGTCCTTGAACCACTCCCAGAGTCTGTTCAGTTTCCTGCATTGTTTGTAAAAAATGATAAATACAGGCTGCCCAGAAGTATCACCTTTCTTATCCCTCAGAGTCTCCAACTCGGCAGAAGGGTTTTCATCCCCCTGGAGCACTAAAATCATACCGCTGATCTCATTTATTTTAAGGTTTCACCATAAACTCCTTTGGGAGATTGAGGATCTAGGACAGGTCCCTGATACTTATCCTGCAGAAACTATACTATAAACATTTTGTCCATTGTATCATTTTTAAAAAATTGACCTTTACTACTTCTCCTTTCACCAGTAACTGACACATTGTAAATATTTGATATTTACTTTTTGAAGAAATGGAGTCTAGATAGTTACATCTGTCTTTATGCTTCCTTCATTTCTAAGAAAATTCTCGTAAAGCAGGAATGCAAACATAAAGTAAATATTTTCATATTAACTTACAATTATTGAGTTACCACTGTGTGCTGGCTCTTAAACTAAATGATTAGATTTTTTATGTTTTGATCTTCTATAGCATCTAACTAAAATATTTACAAACTGAACATTTTAATCATTAGGCAAATATTTATGAATGTTCTTACTTGAAATTAATATAAAATAAAATACTTCTTATCACAATCCTTATAGATTGTGATATTCAATCAATTAAGGATACTTTGACCATTCATAAACATAGGTGTTAGTGGAAATGATTTCACATCAAAATATACCAAATGCCCTTACATTGCCCAAGTAAGGTGTAGCTGTAAATAAAGTACTTTACTCTCAATTCTTTCTTTCTATAAATTCTAGGTTTTTTTACATCAACCTTTCATCTTTCACTGAATAATAAATTCTTTAAGAGCAAATATAATTACAAACCCCTAAAATATCTTTTACAAAAGTCTATATCAAATTTGGATATTCTCATTTCCTTTCTTTTTTATTTAGAGAAAAAAGCAAAACATAAAAAAGTGTATAAATAAATAATACAGAATTTCAAAGTAAAACGCTAAGAAATCACTATGATAAATTAAATATTGTTATCTTACAAGTAGTTGCTCAAGTCACAAGTACATGGCATGTTTTAATTCTACTTACTTTGCTTTTACCTCCCTTCTCTCCCCTCCCCTCAGTCTCCTATATGTTTTTCTCCTATCCATTGCTTATTATTCTTTGTTTTTATTTTCTTTATTCAAATGAAAAATACCATATTATATTTAAGCTTGTATGACTGAATTATTTCATTCAACGTTGTATTTTCTACACATCTATTTTCCTATACATGTTTTGAATTTATCCTTCTTTATCCCCAAGTAGTATTTTATTATAGATACATTTTCTTTAGCCATTCATCTGTTGATGGGTATATTAGCTGCTTCCAGGTGTTAGCTATTATGAATTGTGCTACTATAAACATTGGTATGTGTGCATCACTGTAGTAGAAGCTTTGAAAATGCCTAAAACTTTTTTCTCATTTAAACAAATTGGTGTGTCTAAATGACAGGTCTTCTAACTAATTACAACAGTATTAAGAGTGGTAACTTATTGAACATGTATTATGTGTCAGGCATTCTCTTAAGAACTTTATGTGGATGATTCAATTTAATTACCTGAAAAATACTCTAAGGTAGATGCTACTATTATTCTCAATTTGACAGATAAGCAAAACATAGCATATGGAATTTCAGAACTTTTCCAAGGTCACAGATATAAAGGGAAGAGGCAACAATTAAACATCACCTAGACTTTCTTCAGAGAAATTAGAATACTGTAGTAGTCTCACATTAGTTCTGGAAAGAATTCACATTACTGGAAGATTCTAGTTCATAAAGAGCCATAAAACCTATCTTATACCAAAATACTGAAATGTATTTTACACTAATCTCAGTTCCAAAAAAATATAAGTTCCTCACAGCACAGAGCATTTTTCTTTATCTTTCAAATGAAAGAATTAAGAAAATGCTGGACACATATTTTTTTAATTAATGTCAATGAGGCAACCAAATAAAAAGAAAAAGCAATATTGTGAATGCCATTTTATATGCAAATCAACCAAAAGACCCCCTGTATTGGTATAACTATTTTCTTTAAAATAGCTTGATTCCAAAACACTAACAATCTTCTTAAAACATGTTTTGCAATATAATTCTGATATTATAAGGAGTATTTACAAAACTGTGGGCTCCCTGTAATTCATTAATCAAAACTAATTTTTATAAAACTAATAAAAAAGAAATTGCAAATATTCATCATTTTGAGGATCAAGACCAATGAAATTTAGTGGTATAGCAGTACACCAATCCAATGTAATCCATCACAGTGTGTATTCCATGCATTCCTTTAAGAAATACTTGCTGAGTACCCAGTGTATGCTCTACACACTTCTGGGTTCATACAGCATATTGAGAATAAAAATTACAAAGATTCTATCCCATTGTAATTATATCTAGAAGAAAAAAGCAACCAATATACATATAATTATATATCATATTGTCAGATTCTATTAAAATAAATAAAAAATGGAAATATGAAAATTTGATACAGTGTGACAAGAATGCACAACTTTTAAGAAAGATGACATGTGACATTTGCATTCAGCAACATGTACAATACCCACAGGCAGGGAAGAGTTTATCTTGTTTAAATAGTAAAAAATATGGACTAAAGTGGCAGTCAGCAAAGTGAATGCATGTGAGGGAGGTGCAAACTAAGGTCAGAAAAGCAGGCATGTGCCACAATTATATTATTTTGTAAAAGACTGTATGAATTTAAGTTTTAATTCTACTCACAGTGAAACCATAATGGTAGATTCTAATCAGAAAACTGATATTATAATTTCAGAATTTACCAAAGTTATGCTTATTAAGAGATAAAATTTAAATTTAAAATTTAGTATTTCCTTAAATCCAAGGTCATTGTACATTCTGAGCTAAAAGAAAAGCTTTTTAGAGCTCTACAAAGTGATATCTCACATTTGACCTTCTATGACACTTTCAGAAAATCATTAAATATATTTTATTGGGATGCATTGAGTACTGTAGGGATGTAATCAAAGGTAGAAAAGTTTTCAAATAAATAAGGCCTAGCACGAACATATATTTAACATACATTTGTTAAATATTTGTTATACATTTGCTCACCTTTACATGATCAATTTTTCTTTCATTTATGCCACTTTCCCAAATCACCAGCAATAGCCAGTTTGTTTGTTTCTTATTCAGTTTAAAAGCAAAATTAAAGACTACACTTAATGTCATAGATAAAGAAAAAAAGAGACAAATGTGTTTTTATTTTTAAAAATCTAGTTTTAAAAACAAGGTCTAAGTGCAGGCAAGAATAATGCTATAAACTAGGGGGAAATGATCTCATTTAAACACTACCTATTCAGAGTGACCTTTCCAAAATCACTCTCCATTTTCTGGCATGATCATCCTTGGTCATACATTCTGTATTGCTTACTGTATTGGCTTTATTTCACTTACCACAGAGTGGTAGGAGATTACTGACTTTGTAGCACCAACCCTAAAATGTAACACTCAATTTCTTTTCTAGCATAGCACATAGCTCTTAATGCCAGTTCATCAAATATCTAATAAAAGTCAATCATTCTTTCTACAAGGAATTATCAATCACCCATTAATGTGTTATATAAAGTTCTACAAATACTCAAAGATTAAATCATTGGCCCCCACTCTCCAAGTACTTTTCAGTTAGATTAATATCTATAAAGGAGTCCTGAATGTAGAATACCTGAAAAGATCTTACAACAACAAAAAAGGAATAAATTCATATAGCTATAATCCTAAAAGGTCTCTACCTTATTACAGTATAAATTACTATTATTTGAAATACAGTTTTATCTAAAAGTACAGGGATCATCATACACTATAAAGGGTCAGCAGCAAGTTCTTTTCCTTTAAAAGAGACATAATGTATATATAATTAAACACAATTTTATCAATTACATATTATAAAATATATTAATTAACAATCCTTATTGCAAGTTTTTCTGCTATGAGTTTTGAGAAATATGAGATTTCTGAATAATTTGGGTAAAAGGGTCTAAATGATCATCATAACTCACTCATATATTCAGTGACATGACTAACATATTAAGTTAGGCCTTAAATATTCCAGTTCTTGTCTCATATTAGGAGGTACACAGATTATTACATAAATTTGAATATTTATGCCCATTTCCTATGTATTATAGATACAACCACTAGTCCAACTATCTATCAATAAAACATCTCTATTAATTTTACCTGTTTTAGTGAAGGAGCTTCAGTATTAACATTTTCTTGATGTTATAATGGCAACCAATCACATAATGATTTTTGTTAAATACAGATTTAAATTTTAATACCTAGAGTCACAGTATTTATTCTTTTTTCTTCCCTTCTTACACTCAACAATATATTCAACAACCTACCAGAGAATTAAGGTGTTTTCATCAGTATTTCAGACAACATCCTTGATCTTAGCAAAGATTGACCATTATCACTACAGCATACACATCTCGTCAAACCATAGATAATTATGCCTCAGTGCACTTACAGCCATAAAAAGAAAAGCACTGAATACCATAACAGTCAGCTTCCTTGTAAGAATGCTAAAATACTTGCTGCTGCAAAGGTAATAATGTGATAAATTCTCAAATTAGTCATAAACAGAACAGGTTTAAAATACATCTTTTTAAATAAGGTACATATTTTTCCCTATAGTTTTAGATTCCATCTTCTTTAGCACAAAAAGTACAGACTCTGCCTGGTGGTCTTAAAGCAAGCATAAATGAGCATTGCTAAAGCTACATGGCAGAGTGCATAAGAGTTTTGCAGCACTGGGAGCTGACAGACTGTTAGGCAGATTGAGACTCTGTGCAGCTGTCTGGATGCTGCCAGAACTGCTGTTCCTTTTGTCACAGGATTATGCTGCCAGAGGGACTGCAGACTTGCTGCCTTAAACACCTTTATTTTCTTTGATGTGAATTTGATTTGTGGGAATTCAGACTTTTGAGAATACTTTCATCTGGAACAAAAGAACACTTTCAAATATCTATATTCTAATATCTTTTTGGTAGCACCAGCAACTCAAATTTTCCTCATCATCACATATGATTATGTGCTAGGCTGTTTTCAATGTCTCATTTGAATACTTTTGTTCAAGTCTTTTGCACAATTTTCTTCATTAGTGAAGTGTACAGCATACATGTTATGCTTTTTTACCATATAAATTCTGTTTTTGGCTGCTTTTACTTGATCAGTTCTTGAACAGTGAGTGTCAGGAAGAGAATTCAAAAATCAATTTTTCAGGAAATGTCACTTAATTTGTCAACTATTTTGACTACCAGTAGTGGTCATTAATTGATATTTTCAAATTTAATTATATGCTCTGTATTTGTTTAATACTTGTATTTTGAATAGACAAATAAAGAGTTTCTGTTATCTTCCTCATGTTTAAAATTAACCTGTCAACTGCATAACAAATACCTTACATCATCTCTATGGGAGCTTGGGTCATTTGGATGATAATTTTCATTCCACTGATTCAAAGAAAAATTTTATTCCTAAGATAGATGGAACTTTCTGTTTCTGTTAATGAAATGATATGATATACAAGACAAATATTTGCTCATACCACCCATATGCACTTACACAGTCTTCATTCATGGATCATAATGTAAGTTAAAAGTTGATACATTTAAAAATAATCAGCAGTGTCATAAATATTCACTATGCAGGATTTCCTCAATAGGCTGTCAGTATGCTATGTTACTCTATAGATAAAGTGCAGTCTTACTTAAAGATGAACTCCCTGGGAGCAACACAGACACATTAAAAAATCAGAAAGGTGAAATTAATGAAAAACCAAAGGCATTTTTATAAATATATAAAAACATATCAGCAAATTATATAACAATATATAAATATATAGGCAAAATTCACAACAATCATTTTATACCATGAAAATAATTTGGATGAGTGCTTTTTCATCTTTTCTTCACTAACATTTACTTATATCTTAGAGGTCAATATAAAGAATACCAAATTTCTAGTACTTTTGTATATTTCATTAAATTTTATTATTAATTTAGGGAGAACTATCCATTTTTTTCAAACACACATATTTTGTTGCATTTTTATTGTAAAGAGAAAAAAGAAAAATAAAGAACTAAGAAGAAAATTAAGATACAATAGCAAAAGCAAAATGATGCATGTCATGTTGGAACTTAGGGCACTGGGAGAGCAAGCAGCCAGCTTGCCACCCTGTTAAGTGGTTGTGGTCTGGCAAGACACCACTGCCCCAGGGTAAAAAAAACCATCAGTGTCTCCTGAGATCCATGCCATGTTGGAACTTAGGGCTCTGGGAAACAAAGCAACCAGCTTGCCACCAAGGTCAGGGGCTGTGGCCTGGCAAGCTGGGGCCACCCCAGGGCAAGAACCATCAGTGTCTTCTGATATCAACGCCATGATGGAACTTAGGGTGCTCAGGAACCAAGCAGCCAGCTCTCCTCCCTGGTAAGTGCCTGTGAGCCTACAGGTACATGGGTTAAAAATCAAACATCCATCCTCCCCCCTGCCCTGTTAGCAAGTGGGAGCCAGAGATCAGATCATCTCTTTTGAGTTTGACTATATTAAATACAGCAAGTTCTTTCTACCATCTCATTGAAGGCAAATATTTTTATCACTGTTTTACACTGTTCTAATCTATGGTATTGCTCTATTCAATATTCTGTTTTGATAAGTTCTATGATGTTCTGTATTTCCTTTGATTTTGTAATACCTGATTGAAAGAAAAACTATTGTGAAAAAAATGAGATATACTATTGCACCTATTACTGTTATCCTGGTAACCTGCTCTGACGTTCTATACCAACTTCACTACACTATCTCAATTGCCTTGTTCCACCATGTTCTGTTATATTATACTACCTTCAAAATAAAAAAAAGCAAAATGATGATAACAACAACAACAAAAAAAAACAATAGCAAATAGGAATTCAAAACAAAATGATAGAAATTTAATAATGGTTGTCATATTGTCTATTGTTATCGACAAAGTAATTTCTCAGAATAAGAGATACAGCCATGAAAGATTAATCAAAAGTAAAATTTCTCTTTAAGCAGTTCCTTTATGTTTTGCTATATCTATTGTTACTTTAGGATCTTGTATACTCTTTCAGTTTCTTACACTAGTGAAACAATATGGTATTTATGTACACAAGTTTGATTGATTTCACTTGCGATATGGTTTCTAGTTGCCTTGACATTACCATTATTTATGGCTGAGAAATAACGCAATATGTAAACATACTATATCTTTACTCCGGAAATCTATAAAGCAACTCAAATCAGAAATAATGTCCCAGATAAAAGAAGAAATGGCATAAGTATTGAAAAGAAATTTTACCATATCTAAAGAACACAAAGCTTAAAAACTGGAGGAACAATGCAAAAAGATGGAAGCTCTGAATGAAAAGAATAAGAAACAAAGAGAATGCATGAAGCAGATTCAAAGAGATAACCAGGATATCAAAAATTCTATTGAAACTTGACAAAACCACTTCAATGAAATTGAAGATACAATTTCAGACCTCAAAGACAATATTGCAGCTAGTGAATATGAAAAGAAAGATCTTTTAGAAATAACAAAGAATCAGGAAATAACAATTCAACAGTTGCAATATGATGCAAAGAAAAACAACATAAGATTAATAGGTATAAATAAAAAAGAAGGGGAAAACAAAAATTATATCAAGAGGCTATTTACAGAAGTAATAAATGAAAATTTCCCAAACATGAGAATGGAAACTGACATATGGATTAGTGAAGCATATAGAACTCAAAATAGCCATAATCAAAATAAAACTACACCCAGACATATAATAATCACATCCCAGAAATCCAACATAAGAATAGAGTATTGAAAGCTGTTAGAAAGAAAAGACAGATCACCTATAAAGGAAAACCTATCAGAATCACAGCAGACTTCCCAACACATACAATGAAGTCAAGAAGATCATGGAGTGAGGTGTTTCAGATACTAAAGGAAAATGACTTCCAACCCAGAATGATGTACCCTGCAAAACTGTCCTTCAAAATGGATGGAAAAATAAGATGCTTCCATGTCAAAAAACAGCTAAAGAACTTCATGATCACAAAACCAACCCTGCAAAGAATACTCAAAGACATTCTAGATACACAAAGGAAAAAACCACTAAGCAAGGCAGACAAACAGAATAGAAAGGTAAACATACAACAGCAGAAAGATAACATGTCAACAATAAACCAATATATAACAGTTATAAGCATTAATGTAAATGGTCTCAATCACCAATTAAAAGAAACAGACTGGCAGAATGGATCAAGAAACAACTTCCAACCATATGCCATCTACAAGAAACCCATCTAACCCAAAAGGAAACTCATAGATGGAAAGTCAAAGGATGGAAAACAATACTTCATGCAACAGGAACCCAAAAAACAGCAGGGGTAGCCATTCTGTTTGCAGACAATGTGAACTTCAAACCAAGAATGATCCAAAGAGATAAAGAAAATCACTACATTTGAGTTAGGGGAAAACTTCAAGAGGAAGATGTAACAACCTTACATGCACCAAATTCCAGAGCACCCAGCTATATAAAGCAAGTATTAACAGAAATTAAAAATGAAATAAGTAATAACACAATAATGACAGGAGACCTTAACATGCCATTGATACAAAGGGACAGTGAACCAGGCAGAAAATCAACAAAGAAATAAGAGAACTGGATCACACCTGTGAAAACATGGACTTGATAGACATATACAGAGTGTTCCATCCAACAACATCAGAATATATATTCTTCTCAGAAGCACATGGGACATTCCCTAAAATAGATCATATACTAGCCCACAGAACATATGTAAGTAAATGGAAAAGAATTGAACTTATCCCATGCATGTTATCATAGTACCACAAAACTAGAAATTAATGATAAAAGAAATTGCAAAAACCAAAACACAGAAATTGAACAATACACTCTTGAGCAATCAGTGGGTCACAGAGAAAATTAAAGAATACATTAAACAATATCTACAAGCAAAGGAAATTACAAATACAACTTACCAGAATATATGGGATGCAAGGAAAGTGGTGCTCAGAGGAAAATTTATTGCACTGAGTACCCACATCAGGAAAACAGAATGAAACCAATGCTACACCTCAAACATCTAGAAAAAGAAAGGCAAGTCAAGCCCAAAGCCAAAAGTCAGGAGGAAATGATAAATATCAGCACACAAATTAATGCAATAGAGACTAGGAAAACAACACAATAAATCAATTAATCAAAGAGTTTGTTCTTTGAAAGAATAAATAATTTTGTTAAATCCCTAGCCAACCTTATTTTAAAAAGGAAAGAAAAAACTCAAATTGATGCAGTAGGAATGAAAAAGGTGAAATCACTACAGACTCTGCAAAAATTCAGAAGCTCATCAACACCTACTTCAAAAACCTCTACTCTCATAGATTTGAAAGCACAGAAAAAATGGAAAGGTTCATAGAAACATATGAACTACAAACGCTGGGTCAAGAAGATGTAAAACTTCTGAAAAACCCAATTTCTATGAATGAAATTTAAAATATAATTAAGTCCCTACCAACAAAGAAGAGCCCAGGCCCAGATGGATTCACTGTGCATTTCTACATGAAATACAAAGAAGACAATGCTGACACTCCTCAAACTCTTCAATGAAACTGAAAGGGAAGCAATTCTTCCTAATTCATTGCTGGAAGCAAATATTAATCTAGTACCAAAACCTGAGAAAGACCCAACTTAAAAAGAGAACTACAGTCCCATCTCCCTAATGAACATAGATGCAAAAATTCTCAATAAAAATATTGGCAAACAGGATGCAGGTAATCATCAACAAAATTATACACCAAAACCTAGTGGGATTCATCCCAGGCATGCAAGGATGGTTCAACATATGTAAATCAATAAATGTAATACACCATATCAATAGAGCATAAACTAAGACTCACATGATCATTTCCATAGATGCAGAAGACACTTTTGATACTGTCCAACACTCATTCATGATAAGAACCTTACATAAAATCAGAGTAGATGGACTTTATCTCAATATGATAAATGTCATCTATGAAAAACCAAGAGCCTGCATCATATTAAATGGCCAAAAAATGAAAGCCTTTACCTTAAAATCAGGCATAAAACAAGCATGACCCTTATCACCACTCCTATTCAACATAATACTGGAAATACTAGGCAGAGCAATTAGACAAGAGAGAGAAATAGAAGGAGTATAATATAGGAAAAGTGGAAGATAAAATATCATTATTTGCAGATGACATGATACTCTACATAGAAGACCACTAAAACTCCATTGAAAGACTCTTAGATATAGTAAATAAATTCATTAATGTAGCAGGATACAAAATCAATACTCAAAAAAATAGAATTCCGATACACTAACAACAAACTCACTGAGAGAGAAATAAGAGAAGCCACACCCTTCACACTAGCATCCAAAAAAAAAAGAAATACTTAGGAATTAATCTAATGAAAGAAGTGAAAGAGCTATACATGGAAAATTATAATGCCCTGAAAAATAAATTGAAGAGGACCTCAGAAAATGGAAAGTCATCCCTTGTTCATGGCTAGGAAGAATAAATATTGTGAAAATAGCCATTCTCCCAAAATTTTTATACAGACTCAATGCAATCTCAATGAAAATAACACTAACATACTTCATAGGTCTAGATAAATCACTACTAAAACTCATCTGGAATCAGAAGAGATCTGGAATAGCAAAGGCAATTCTAATCCAGAAGGCAAGGCAGGAGGCATCACAATCCCTGACTTCAAGTTATACTACAAAACTACTATAATAAAATCAGCATGGTATTGGAATAAAAACAGATCTGAAGATCGATGGAATAGATTAGAAGATACAACCACAACAACAAACACACTCCACCATGTTATCTTTGATAAAGGGGCTAAACACGTTCACTGGAAGAACAATAGTCTCTTTAATAAATTGTGCAGGAAAAACTGGCTCTCTGTATGCAGAAAACTAAAACTAGAACCATACCTATCACCGTATACTAAGCTAAAATCTAAATGGATCAAAGATCTAAATACTAAAACAGAAATACTAAATCTGTTGGAAGACAAATTAGATAGAAATCTTGAAGACATAGAGGTAGGTAGAAAATTCACAAACAGGAATCAAACCACCCTGGAAATGCTTCCCAGAATCAATAACTGGGATCTTGTGTTATTAAAGAGTCTCTGCATGTCAAAAGAAATATCCAGCACAGTGAAAAGAAAGCCCAAAAGCTGGGAAAAAATTTTAGTGAACTGTCCCTGAGACAAAGGACTTCTGTCTAGAACTTATAAAGAATTTAAAAATATCAGACCCCAGAAATTCAAAGACCCATCCCATAAATGGGCATCTGAGATGAATACACAGTTCTCAGGTGAAAAAATACAAATGGAAATAAATACAGGAAAAAATGCTCATCATCTTTAGTCATTGGGAAATGCAAATTAAAACCACACTGAGATTCCATCTCACTCCAGTAAGAATGGCCAGGATCAAGAAAACTAACAACAAATGCTGAAGAGGCTGTGGGGAAAAGGAACTCTTCTGCACTGTTAGTGGGAGTGAAGAATGTTGCAACCACTTTGGTGGTTAGTTTGGAGAGTCCTCAAAAAGCTGGGATTGGAAGTTCCTTTTGACCCAGCTATTCCACTTCTAGGCATATTCCAAGAAAAACTGAAAACATCATACCACAGTGATATATGTAGCAGCACAATTTGTAATAGCCGTATCTTGGAAACAACTTAAGTGCCCATAAACTGAGGGATGGATAAAAAGATATGATATTCTTATACAATGGAGTACTACTCAGCCATAAAGAATGATAACATTGAGATATTTATAAACAAATTGTTGCAACTTGAGACCATACTCATACGTGAAATAAATCAAACTCACATGTATAAATACTGTATAGTCTCCCTATTGTATGAAATGGCAAGTGTACATAAGTTTCTATGGTAATCATAGTTCTCCATTATATTGCTTTGAAGTTTTGTAATGTTTTCATTCATTGGTTGGAATGGTTTTATTCTGTTTTGTTAGATTTTATCATGTGTGATTTTATGAACAGGTATTTTTTTTAAAAAAATAAGATATTATGGCAGTTATTGCTCATTTCATATTGTGTTGCTTTGAAGTCCTATGATGCTTTTGTTCTTCTAGTTCCATTGGTTCTATCCTGTTATGTCTTATTGGATTTTAATATGTGTGATAGTATAAACAAATTTTTATGGAAAATGAGATATTATAGTAGCCACTGTTAATTTTCTGTTATTTGGTTCAGAATGCCCTGTAATTCTTTCATTCTCTTGAATAGTTTTATAATATTTTGTTATGTTTGATATTATTGTGTGTGAAGCTACACTTAACTGTTACAAAGAGACATATGCTAGCTACACTTAATATCCGGTTGTCTTGTTGTGAAGTGCTGTTGCTTACATTGTTCTGTTCTTATCTGCTTTGTTCTGTCCTCTTTTGTTTTATTCTCTTTAAAATAAAATTTAAAAAATACACTATCTTTTTTATCCATTCATTAGTTCATGGACATTTGGATTGTTTCCAAAGTTCAGCTATTACAAATTGTGCTGCTATAAACATGGGCGTACATATATCAGTGTAGTATGATGTTATCGGTTCTTAGGGAAAATACTCAGAAGAGGAATAGCTGGATTAAATGGAACCTCTAATCCTAGTTTTTGAGGAATCTCCATAGTGCTTTCCCCAGTGGATGTAGCAGTATACACTGCTAGGAACAATGAGAAAGAGTTTATGTTTCCCACAGCCTAAGCACTGTTTGTTATTCATTAAAATCTTCGTTAGCCATTCTTTCTGGAGAGAGATGATATGTCGGATATCTCATTAAACATCTCAGATATTTAATTTGTATTTATCAAATGGCCAAAGATGTTGAACATTTTTTCCATATATTTATTTACCATTTGTATTTCTTCATCTGAGAATTGTGAATTCATCTTACATGGCCATGTTAGGCTTAGGTCTTTAAATTTGGGTGCACTGGAATTTTTCAATTATTTATACGTTGTAGATGTAAGTCCTTTTTGGGATAGTTGGAAAAAGTATTTCCCAGTCTTTGGATTTGATTTTCATTCTATTGTTGATTTCTTTCAATGTGCAAAAATATTTCAATAAGACATGATCCCAGTGGTTGATTTATTGAGATACTTCACATGCAGTATTGTTTTTGTTCATGTTCAATGTCCTCGAGATTTCTACCTAATTGATCTTCCAGTACATTTAGTGTCTCCGTCTTAAAATTTCTGTCTTTGATCCACTTTGATTTTAGCTTAGTGCATGGTGATAGGCATGAGTCTAGTTCAAGTCTTCAGTATCTGGAAATCCAGTTTTTCCAACACAACTTATTAAAGTGGCTGCCTTTCTTCCAGTGAACATGTTCAGCCCCTTTGTCAAAGACAAAGTGGCTGAGTGTGTTTGTAGTTGTTGTATCTTTTAATCTATTCCACAGATTTTTCAGGTCTTTTTTTATTCCTGTACCATCCTGATTTTATCACAGTAGCTTAATAGTAAGATGTGAAGTCAGGGATTGTAATGCCTCCTGCCTTGCCTTTGTTGCCCAGAATTATATTTGCTATTCTAGGTCTTTTCTGGTTCCAGATGCAATTTTGGAATGATTTCTCCAAATCTGTGAGTTATGCTAGTGGTATTTTGATTGGAACAACATTAAATCTGTGTAACAGTTTTGGGAGAATGGCCATTTTCACGATTGTTCTTCTTATCCATGAACAAGGAATGTCTTTCCATTTTCTGAGATCTTCTTCAATTTCTTTTTCCAGGGTATCATAATTTTCAGTGAATAGACTTTTTTCTTCTATTGTTAGATTGATTTATAAGTATTTCATTTCTTTGGATGCAATTGTGAACATTCTGGCTTCCCTTATTTCTCTCTCAGTGAGTTTGTTGTTTGTGTATAACAATACTATTGATTTTTGAATATTGATTTTGTATCCAACTGCATTATTGCATTTAGTTATTATACCTAGAAGTTTTTCAATGGAGTTTTGGTGGTCTTCTATGTAGAGTATCATGTTGTCTGCAAATAATGATAATTTAACTTTTTCTTTTTCTATCCTTACTCTTTTTATTTCTATCTCTTTTCTAGTTGCTCTGGCTAGTACCTCCAGGACTATGTTGAATAGGAATGATGATAATGGACATCCTTGTCATGTTCCTGATTTTCGAGTAAAAGCTTTCAGTTTTTGACCACTTCATATGATGCAGGCAGTTGGTTTTTCATGGATGGCATTTATCATATTGAGATAAAGACCATCTATTCTGATTTTCTGTAGGGTTCTTATCATGAATGAGTGTTGGACATTATCAAAAGCATTTTCTGCATCTAGAGAAATGATCGTGTGATTATTAGCTTTGGTTCTATTGATATGGTGGATTACATTTATTGATTCATCCCTGCATACCTGTTGTTTATTGTGTATAATCTTCTAGATGATTTACTCTATTGTTTCCAAGTATTTTATTGAGAATTTTTGCATCTATGTTTGTTAGGGTGATTGGCCTGTTGTTCTCTTGTTTGTGTCTTTCTCTGGTTTTGGTAATAGTGTAATACTTGCTTCCTGGAAAGAATTAGGGAGAAATGCTTTCCTTTTGATTTAGTTGAAGAGTTTGAGGAGTAGGCATTAAGTCTTCCTTTAATTCCTTGTAGAATTCTACAGTGAATCAATCAGGACATGTGCTTTTCTTTATTAGTAAGATTTTAATTACATTTACAATTTCATTAATTGAAATTGGTTTATTCAGCAGTTTTGCATATTTTGATCCAGCTTTGGTAGTTCACTTGTTTCTAGAAATCTTTGCATTTCTTCTGTTTTATCAAACCTGTCAGAGTAGAGGTTTTTGAAGTAGGCATTGATGATCTTTTGTATTTCCACAGGGTCTGTATTGATTTTACCATTTTAATTCCTTATTTCACGAGTTTGAGTTTTTTGTTTCCTTTTTTAAATAAGATTGGCTAGAGGCTTATCATTTTTATTTATTCTTTCAAAGAATCAGTTCTTTATTTCATTGATTCTTGGTATTGTTTTATTAGTCTGTATTGCATAGATTTTCTCTCTGATCTTTATAATTTCCTCCCTTCTTTTGACATTTGGCTTGACTTACTCTTGTTTTACTAGAAGTGTGAGGTGTACCATCAGGCTGTTCATTTGTGTTCATTCTGTTTTACTGATGTGTGAATTCTCAACAAAATATTTTTCCCCTGAGGACTGCTTTCATTGCATCCCACAGGTTCTGGTAAGTTGTATTTATGTTTTCATTTGCTTGTAGGTATTGTTTAATTTCTTCTTTAACTTCCTCTGTGAGCCATTGATTGCTCAAGAGTGTATTTTTTAATTTACATGTTTTTTTGAAGTGTTTTCAATTTTTGTCATTAACTTCTAGTTTCATTTCACTATGATCCAATAACATGTATGGAAAATTTTCAATTATTTTTCATATATTTAAGCATGTTTTTTTGGGCTAGTATATGGTATATTTTAGAGAATGTCTTGTGTCCTGCTGAGAAGAATGCATATTCTGATGTTGTTAGGTGGAACACTGTACTCATCTACTAAGTTTATTTGTTCATAGGTGTGATTAAGTTCTGTTATTTCTTTGCTGATTTTGTGTCTAGTTTATCTGTCTCTTTGTGTCAATGGGTGTTTAGTTCTCCCATTAAAATTGTGCTATGGTTTGTTTGATTTTTTTGTTTCTTTTAATATTTATTTTGCATAACTGGGAGTTCCTGAATTTGGTGCATACATATTTAGATTGTTATCTCTTCCTCTTGAAGTTTTCACCTAACTAGTATGTATTGAACTTCTTTACCTATTTTGATTATTCTTCGTTTGAAGTTCACATTGTCTGCAAATAGATTAGCTACCCCTGCTTTTGGGGGTTGTTCCTGCTGCATGGAGTATTGTTTTCCATACTTTGACTTTCAGTCTATGAGTTTCCTTTGGGCTTAGATGGTTTTCCTTTACAAAGCATACTGTTGGATGTTGTTTCTTGATGCATTCTGCCAGTCTGTTTCATTTAATTGGTGAATTGAGGCCATTTGCATTAATGGTTATAACTGATATATATATATATATATATATATATATATATATATATATATATATATATATATATATATATATATATATATACATACATATATATATGTTTATTTTTGTCACGTTATCTTTCTTCTGTTGGTTCTTTAACTTTCCCTCTGTTTAATTGTTTACCTTGCTTAGTGGTTTTTTTCTTATGTCTATCTAGAATGTCTTTATTCTTTGTATGGTTGGTTGGTGGTTATGAAGTTCTTCAGCTCTTCTTTGCCATGGAAGTATCCTATTTCTCCATCTTTTTTGAAGGACAGTTTTGCAGGGCACATTAATCTGGGTTGGATGTTATTTTCCTTTAAGATTGTCCCTCTTAATATCATGAAAGGGTTTGACAAGTATGGATATTAAATGATCTCTGTATTTCTTGCAGTATTCAGCTCAGAATGCTTCCAGACCTAGCATTTTTTGGGTAAGTTGTTAATTACATTTTCATTTTCATTGACTGATATTGGTTTATTCAGAAGTTTTATATGATTTTGATCCAGCTTTGTTAATTTATATATTTCTAGGTATCTGTCCATTTCCTCTGTGTTTTTGATCCTATGAGAGTAAAGTTTTTCATGATCTTCTGCATTTCCACAAGATCTACAGTGATTTCGCCCTTCATTACTTACTACATGAATTTAAGTTTATTCATTCCTTTTTGATAAGAATGGATTAGGAATTTATCAGTTTTATTTATCCTTTCAAAAACAAACTATTCAATTCATTATTTCTTGGTATTATTTTCTTAGTCTCAGTTGCATTAACTTTTGTTCTGATCTTTATAATTTCCTCCCATTTTTAGGCTTTGAGCTCAACTTGTTTTTATTTTTCTAGAAGTTTGACATATAGCAATAGGTTGTTTATTTGTGCTCATTGTATTTTCCCAATACGGGAATTCACTCTATAAAATTCTCTCTGAGGACTGCTTTCATTGTGACCCTCAGTAAGATTTTTTTTTCATTTTTGCTTGATTGTAGATATTGATTAATTTCTTCTTTAATTTCCTCTGTGATCCATTGATTTTTCAGGGGTGTATTATTTCATTTCCATGTATTTATGGAGTTTTTGCAGTTTCTTTTTTTATTAGTTTCACATTTCATTGCAGTAGTGTCAGATAATGTACATGGTATAATTTCAATTCCTTTGCATTTTGTTAAACATGTTCTATAGGCTAGTATATGGTCTATTTTAGAGAACATCCCATGTGTAGCTGAGAAAAATGTGTACTCTTGTGTTGTTAGGTATAGCACTCTATATACAGTTACTAAGTTTATTTGTTTCCAAGTATGATTGAGTTCTGTTATTTGCTCATTTTTTTGTCTAGTTGATCTGTCTCTTTGTGACAATGGGGTGTTAATTTTGCCTGTTACAATGGTTTTATTGCTTATATGATTTTTGATGTCAATTAATATTTGTCTTACATAGTTAGATGCTCCCATATTTGGTGCATACATATTATATTTGCTATCTCTTCCTCTTGAAGTTTTCCCCTAAGTAGTATGTAGTGACCTTCTTTATCTCTTTTGATCATTCCCAGTTTGAAGTTCACGTTGTCTGCAATAACTACCCCTGTTTTTTTCTAGGTTCCTGTTGCATGGATTATTGTTTTCAATAATTTTTCTTTCAATCTATGAATTTTATTTACAGTTAAATGTGTTTCTTTTATGAAATGCATTGCTGGATTTTGTTTCTTGATCCATTCTGCCAGCCCATATCTTTTAAGTGATGATTTGAGGCTATGTACATTTATGGTTATAACTCATATGCATTGGCTTACCTTTGTCAAGTTATCTTACTATTTTTATTCCCTACATCTACCCTCTGTTTAATTGCTTGCCATATTTATTAGGTTCTTTCTGTTGTTGTTCTGGAATTGTGATCATTTTTATCTCTTTCTAGAATGTGCTTCAGTACTCTTTGTATGGTTGGTTTTGTGGTCATGAAGTTTTCAATTGTTCTTTGCCATGGAAGGACTTCATTTCTCCATTGATTCTGAAAGATAGCTTTGCAGGGCACATCCATCTGGGTTGGAAGTTGTTTTCTTTCAGTACTTGAAATACTTCACTCCATGCTTTTGTGGACTTGACAGTTTGTATTGTATGGTAAATCTTCTGTGATTCTGATAGGCTTTTCTTTATACGTGATCTCTTTCTTTTCTCTATTAGATTTTCATATTCTCTTCTTATGCTGAAATTGTGGAATCTTGATTATTATATGTCTGGGTGTAGATTTATTTTGATCATGGATAACTGGATTCTATATGCCTTACTTATCTGTATGCCAATTTGTCTTCCCATGTTTGGGAAATTTTCTGCTATTTCTTTTGCAATTATCTTTTTATGTCATTTGTGTTCTCGTTTTTCATTGACACATATCAGCCTTATATTGTTTTGCTTTGTATGATCTTGTAGCTGTTGAACTGTTATTTCCTGATTCCTTGTTATTTGTAAGATTTCTTGCCTTTCATAGTCACTAGCCACAATTCTGTCTTCAAGGTCTCAGAGTCTGTCTTCAATTTCATTTATGTTGTTTTGCCAGATTTAAATGGAATTTTCTATTTCCTGGATATTTCTTTGAATCTGTTTCATATATTCTAATTTGCTCTATCTTATTCTTTCAATGTTTCCATCAGTCATATGCTCCTTTATTTTTATCTGTCTTCTTTGTATATACTCACCAATTCTTTCATTATGTTTATCATATCTGTCTACCTGACAGATTATTTCCAATCTGATTTCCTTTACAGATTCCTGGAATTGTTCATTTACTTACTATGCCATCATTTTAGAAAATTCAGATGTTGTATTTTCAAATTCATCCATGTCCATGTTTCCTGTACTTGATGAGGATGGGGTGGAAGTTTGAGATTCCATTTTATTCTTTCATTTTGGCATTTAACTATGTTCTTCTGAATCAGCCAGATGTCAAGTCCTAGTTGCTTCCCATGCTGACTGCCCTTCCAGCAGCAGGCCTCACTGAGGGTTGCCAATTGTTGCTGATATCTTGGCAGACTTCCAGGAAACTGTGGGCTTCAGAGATGGTTCCCATGTGTGTGCAGATCACTGGAAACAGCTTTTCAGGCCCTGAGGACACCACTGCTGGTTCTCAGATGTCTGAAGTTCACTGGATGTAAACTCCTGTTCTGCATGTGCCTCAGAGATTTTTCTTGGGTATGGTGGGTCACTGATAGAGACTTCCAATCCTCATGGGCCTCACCAAGTCATCCTGTATAACTTCAGGATACTAAGTGCAGACTCTCAGTTCTTGTGCTGATGACTTCTGGTCACTGGACAACGAGTCCCATTTCTTGCAGGCTTCCCAGATGATTTCTGGTCACTGGACAATGAGTCCCATTTCTTGCAGGCTTCAGAGATGGTTCCTGGGTGTAGGCTTTTCACTGAGCAAAGGCCCCCAAGCTCTATCAGCCTCAGCCTGGATGTGCAGGTGACTAGGTTGCTGGGCATGGACTCCAAGTTCCTTCAGGTCTCACTGAGGGCTCTGGGATGAGTGTAGGTTGCTTAGCCTGCACTATCTGTCCCCACAGGCTTCATAGATGATTCTCAGGTGTGGTCAGGTAACTGGGGAGGTTCCCTGTGCTGGTGGGCTTTACTGAGGGATCCTGGGTAATTTCAGGTTGTTGGACCCATAATCCCAATGCCTGTAGGCCTCACTGAATGTTCCTATGTGACTGTGTCATATGGTCACTATGGGACTCAGAAATAGTTACCAGGTGTGGATGCATCACTGAGTGCAGCTTTCCAGTCCCCAGGAGAAATCTATAGTTCCTGGCTATGGATTGGTAACTGGATGAAAATTCCCAGTTCCTGCTGGCTTTGCTGTGGGTTCCCAGATGACTCTCTAATACCTTCTTTTAATAAAGTCTTATTCCACTAAATTTTAAAGTAGTTCTATCATATTCAAATTCAAGTCACCAATATATGTGATGGATTTAAAACTATAAAACTAGATACAAAAGCAAAGAGAATATTAAGGATTTGAACAAGATCCTAATGGGCTCTATATTTTCATGTTATAAATGTTCAACCTTATGTCTATGAAAAAGTGTTCCATGTTTAACAGAATAGTGAAGTACTATATTTTGTGAATCTATATAATTTTGTACCTGTTTTTAAAGTTGTCCTCAAATATCTGATATTTTTTGTTTGACTTTAAGATATTTTAACAGTAAAGAGTTGCTTTTCCTCTCTCTGTCTCTAGATTAAACTTATTTTAAAATACAAATGGCAGTCCCTGTGCAGTCTGCTACATTCCAATCTCAATGCTGCTTTTATTTTTCTTTATCACACCATGAGTTTACAGCCAGATGGAAAAGTTATTTCAAGTACTGAGATGCCAGCACTTCATGAACTTTTCTTTCTTTGGCCTTGCTCTCATTGTGCATCAGAGTATCCTTTGTTTCCTAGGGCATTTTGGTTAAAAGCAGTCTGGGGCTTAAAACTTTTCATTCATGTATCCCTGGTGAATTTAAAATACCTAATGTAAGAATAATCCTGCCAGAAACACTCTTACAATTCTTCTTTGCAAATGTTTTCTTTAAAAGAAATGGAGAAA
Organism: Hydrochoerus hydrochaeris; assembly: GCA_004027455.1. Taxonomy (NCBI): domain Eukaryota; kingdom Metazoa; phylum Chordata; class Mammalia; order Rodentia; family Hydrochaeridae; genus Hydrochoerus; species Hydrochoerus hydrochaeris. Next base: position 31,174 of record PVLA01005730.1, read on the forward strand.
AATCACTGCCTCACATCTGTGTTTTGCTCCCTGGAATCACAGAGGAAATAATGTTGTGAAGCTCACATATCTCTCACCTCCATCACTCCACTTTCCAATTTTAGAAGTTTCTAATGTAAGCGCTTCCAATTGTGCTATAAAATGTGTAAAGCATGTTTAAAATTTAGGATATAGGATATAGGTCAGGATATAGGTCAGGATATAGGTCACAAAATTATGCCAGAATATCAGATATATAGAATATCTATTTTTTTGCTATAATCAGTCACTAATCTTAGAGACATGAGTGCAGTTCTTAAGGAGGCAGGGAGAATAGTTTATCTCTATGTCACCTCAAGTCAAATTAAAATCAATCTTGTTCTTCAACATGAGACTTGGTAAATAAATGTAATGAAATTATGGTCATAAGAATAATTATAGGGATGTAGTTTTGTTACACACACAGTTACCAAAACTGCATCAAAAATAAAAATGTCTGGGGGCATATTTTAATGCAAATTTATTGGTTTCAATTACCGGTATCATTAAAAAAAGAAAAACATGTGACTGGGCATTGACACGTATTATAAAATGTTACTTCACTCATTAGGTCTTTGTTGTTGCATGTATTAACAGTCTCCAAGATGGTATGATATAGATATTCTAATAAAACTGGGTATATAAAGCAGATTGGTTAAGAAAATAATTTTAAAATGCAGTAATTTATTTTTTAATATAATATGTCTCATATAACCATACTTTAGTATTTAATAATCGCTTAGATACAAGTATGTTCTATTTTCACCTCTGCCTGTTCTGTCTCTTTTAATTTCTAGTCTGCACTATTTGATTTGTTTTATAAAATATTCTTTTAGAGTATAAGTAACATAAACTGGAAGAATAAGGAACAATTGAGTGACCATATATGCTTAAGACTGAAAAAGAACTAGAAAGCTTATGTCATTTTTTTCTGATCTAGTAACATGAAGCAAATTTTGCTTTGAAAAATCCTTCACTGTCCCTGAAAAATGAATTTTCTATTAGAAAGGCACATTTGTCAGGCTTTTTTAAATTTTTTTCAAAGATGGAGAGAATTTGTTATGTTCCTGAATGACTTTTTGCAAAGTGAAAGTTTTTCAGTGTCTCAGTACTGTTGCTGAATAATAACAAGAATGCCTTCATAAAGGAATATTTTGCCATTGCTGCACAATCTATATGAAGTACTTTGGATAGCTTTTTTAGTTTAGTGGAGGGAAGATGCAATGTTGTGTACAAATTGCAATTCTGTTGAAGAACACCATGACCTTGGAAAGTTATTCTTAATTTTCTGAGCTTCACTTTGAACATCTGTAAGAATGGTCTTCTACTTAGTGTTTTATTTTTTGGTAATAATTAAGTAAAATAATATAATTAAAGCACTTAACCCTGTATTTGATATAGTGGGGATTCAGTAAAAGTGCAAGGTTTTTATAACATTGCCTCTCTGTAATCCCAGTCCTTGCCTAGTGAGAAATACTTACAAGAATTTATTTGTAATTGACATCTTCAAATATTTCTTAATCTTTTGGATACTATAATTTTTATGTGAATGGTGTCCCATACATTACGATATGTTTAGAATCATGTCTAGCCTCTATTTAGTTCTGTATCACTGTGGTTCTATTTTCTAAACTCATATCTCAGAAATCTTATGTTATATGGCATAAGCATCAATCACTCTAAACTAGTATTACTCCTTCAATGTGTGCATTTCTGCCTGTTACTATGTCAGTACTGTTCATTTTGCCATGCATCTCTTTTTTCTCATTTTCTGCTATTGAATACTTTATTACAGTTGAGTTCTGGATCAAATGCCAACTCATCCAATAGAAAATGCTTAGGTACCTACAACCATAAGTAATCTTTGCCATTTACAAGTCTAAAATATTTTATCTATATATCTTTAGATAATGTACAATGGATGTGATTTTAAAAATTCAATGTGTTTAAAGTTTTAAAATTATTACAGTAAAAGATATATTGGAATCAAACTGTCTCAATACTTCCCTTTACTTCAAACACATTTATTCCATTTTTTCTTACCAATTTCTAAAGCAGTTCTGAAAGTATTTTATCATGAGTTGTGTAGTTGTGGTTGCCTTCATGATCTGAATTGATTTGAAACATTATCTTTTGATCATGTTGACTTTGAAAAAGACTCAAAAGTTGCATGATGCCAGACTCAATGAATAAGGTGGATGAGGACATACCATAATGTTTTAATGAGCTGTCCTCTCTGTTGAAACACATTTACCATATTGTTGATCAAGCTTCATAAAGACATTCAGAAAAAGGAGTTACAAAACTGCTTCAGAAAGTTGTAAAATTGATGAAACTTGTTCAGTTTGATGGGGAATATTTTCTGAGAGATTAATTCAAAAGTGTCTCTGTAATAATTTTTAAAATCTTTTTTGTTGTTGTTGAAACACGAGAGGACTGCAGAACACTCATATGTCAGACACGGGGATCTGAGTGAGCTCTTGCAGGGTCCAGTGTGTCTTTTTTTCAGACAGGATATTTCTATGTAGTGTAGTCTGGCCTTGAACTCACAAATGTAATCCAGGCAGATTTTGAACTCATGATGATCCTTCTGCCTCAACTCCCCAAGTGTTGGGATCATAGGCATGGACCATGATGCCTGGCTTCAATTTTTTAAATTTTAAATTTTTTAAAATTTGGTATTTTTGGTCATTGCTTGCATACTTCATTAAACTTTTATTCTCTACTAAATGATCAGTATTTCAAGGATAAAACATCATGTCTTAATATCATGAAATTTTGTATACAGAGCAGAACCTGTATATTTTTGAAGATAATAAAACCAAAAGAAATAAAACAGATTAGAGACAATCAAAACTATGAATGTGACACAAGACTTCAAAACCAGGTAAAAGGAAACCAGCAATGGCTACCATGATGTCTCTTGCTATCTTCAAAATAACTTCCGATACCATGATACACATTAAAATCAAACAAAACAGAACAGAATAAAATCAATCAAAACAAAGCAAAGGAAATTAATACAGCACTTCAAAACAAGATAACAGGAATACAAGAGTAGCTACTATAATGTATCTTGTTATCTTCACAGTAGCTGTTTATACCATCAGACATTATAAATTCAAACAAAAAATATAGTGAGCCAAAACCAAACAATGAATGTGATACAAAGCTTCAAAGCAAGATAAAAATAAATCAATAATGGCTGTCATAATGCTTTTTTGTTATCGCTAAAATAACTGTCCATACCATGAGGTATAATAAAATCAAACAAATCAGAACAGAGTAAAGCCAGTCAAAGAAAAACAATGAAATCAATACAGGACTTCAAAACAAGACAATAGGATTCCAACAGTGGCTACCATAATGAATCTTGTTATCTTCAGAGTAGCTGCTTATATCATCACACAAAACAAAATAGAATAAAATCAATAAAAAAACAAGTAAAACAACACAGGACTTCAAAATAAGACAATAGGAAATCAATAATAGCTATTTTAATAAATACTGTTATTTTTCAAACAGCTGTCCATGCCATCAAACATAAAACAAAGCATAATGAAACCAAGCTGAACATAACAATGAAAACAAGGCAATGTTTCAAAACAGGATATAGATCAACAATGACCACTGCCTTCCCTGTCTAGATATCTCCTCCCCTTTCACCTTCACAATATCTCTTGTGCATTTTTATCCCACTAACTTATTTAGCCCTTTATAATAGGGAGACAACACCATGTTCACCCATGTGAATCTGAACCATTTCACACATGAGCATCTCAAGTTGTATCCATTTACCTATAAAAGCCTCAATGTTATCTTTCTTTATAACTGAATAGCTCTTCATTGTATAAAAATGGCACATCTTTATCCATTCTGCAGTCAATGGGCAAGCTACCCTCATATTTTTTCTGATTCTTTGTCATATAGAGCATTGTTTTCTCTCCTTTGACTTTTAGTCTAAGAATTTCCTTTGGAGTTAAATGTGTTTCTTGAATAAAGCATACCGGTGGATCTTGTCTCCTGATCTGCTCTGCCTGTATTTCTCTTTATTGGTAAATTGAGGCCATCTACATTAATGGTTATGGCCAACATGCACTGGCTCTTTTCTGCCATGCTGTTTTCCTACCATTGGATGCCTACTTTTCCTCTCCACTCAATTTTCTGTCTCACTCAGTACTCTCTCTCTCTGCTGCTGTTCCTGGAAATGTAGTCTTTTTATCTCTTTCTAAAATGTCCTTCATATTCTTTGTATGGTTGATTTGGTGGTTGTGAATTCCTTCAGTTGTTCTTTTAATGGAAGTATATTGTTTCTCTATTAATTTTGAAAAATATTTTTTCTACTGATGATTATATATTTGTTATCAGCCAACAATTTCAAATAATCCTTCATACTGAAATAAAACACTATTATTTTACTTCAATTTTAGTTCAAGAGAAGGTAGTATTGTCTTAAAAACTTGGACAATGTTTTCTTTTTCTTTTACTTCAGCAAGATAACGTAACAACAAATACTTTAGGTTTCTTAAATGATGCAAAGCAATGATGCCTTTGTTTGGGACATTTCCAAAGGAAATTATTTTCATTTCCCAATAAACTTTTCTGTATATTTTCATTTTAACTAATCCTCACCAAACATCCTCAATATGATGGCACTTGTATAATTTTATTTTTTACACATGGTGTAGACTATTCATGTGATCAAATTCAATGTTCATGATTCAAGAGTCTGTTGCATTGATTGCTTGAATATTATATCTCTCCAGGGAGCCTGTTGAGAGGTTGTTGTTGTCTTTCTGCCACCTCTCCTGGCCAAGGTAACAGACTGTGGCCCTGCAATGCAGCAGCCACTCAGACACCACCCTGTCCAAGTTGACAGACCTGATGTGGTCATAATCCACTTTATTTAATCCTGTATCCAGCCAGCCCCAGAAGTATCTGGAATCACATGATCCTAGGAGGTTCTTTAAGCCACAAAACTGCTGGGAAATTTTTCCAAATGACATCATTAGATCTAACCTTCACTATGACCAGCTTCTGAAGGGCCCTATCTGGTGTAATGGGGCCAGATCACAGAGGAGGGGTGGCATCACTGGGAGTGAGCTGAAAGATAGATTTGCAGAGTACATCAATTTGGGTTGGAAGTTGTTTTCTTTCAAGACTTGATGTATTTCACTCCAAGTTCTCCTCAACCTGATGGTTTGTATTGAGAAGTCTGTAGGGATTCTGATGAGTTTTCCTTTATATATCATCTATTTCTTTCTCTAATAGCTTTAAATATTCTATTCTTGTGTTGAATTTCTGGAATCTTGATTATTATATGTCTGGGTATAAATTTTGCTTATGGCTAGCATGAGTTCTATATTCCTCATTTATCTGCATATCACATCCTTTTTTCATGTTTGGGAAGTCTTCTGCTATTACTTCTGTAAATAGAATTTTAATGTCATTTGTGTTGACACCTGATTTTTCACTAACATCTATTATTCTTAAATTATTTTGCTTTGCATCATCTTGCAGTCCTTGGATTGTTATTTCCTGGTTTCTTGTTATTTTTAAGATAACTTTCCTTTTGTCACCACAAGCTGCACAACTTTCTTCGAGGTCTGAGGGTCTATCTTCAGTCTATTTCAAGTGTTTTTTGTCAGCTTTCAATGGAGTTTTTGATTTCATGAATATCTCTTTGAATCTGTTTCTTGCAATCTAAATCTCTCTTATTGTCAATTCATGGTTTCCTCCATTTTCTTCCATTCCTCTTTTTTCTCTCTCTTCTTTACACATGCGTAGCAATTTTGTTATGTTTTTCATTTCTTCTTTTACCTGAGATAGTATTTCTGTTCTAATTTCTTTCACATCATCATGAAGTTGTCTCTTTAGTTCAGTTCCCATCACTTAAGAAACTTCAGGTCCGTAACTCCAGTCTCTTCTATGTTTTCATCTCCTGGACTTTCTCTTCTTGAGCTTGAGTCCAGGGACTGCCTTTAACTTCTTTGTCTTGACATTTTCTTGGGTTTTTCCAAACAAGCAGGTATTGGGGTCCTAGGCACTTCCTGCATTGGCTATAATTTCTCCAGAGTGCAACTGTTTGCTTCTCCTGGCCAGTGTTCACTATGGGTATCCAATGGTGGCTACTGAGTATGCTGGTGCAGGGCCAGCTGCTGCCTCCTTACCAGGCTGGTTACTGGTGAGCACTGGCTTTGAATGGCTGCTGGGGTGCATACTTGGGCAGGGAAAAGTGCTACCTCTCTGCAGAACTGGTTACTGGTGGGTGCTGGCTTTTGATGGCTGCTAGGGTTTGTGCCTGGGCAGGGCCCGCTGGTGTCTGCCTCTCAAGCTGGTTACCAGCAGGTGCTGTCTTCTAATGGTTTTTGGAGTGTGCACCTGAGCTGCTTCCTGCCTACCAAGCTATTTACTGGCAGGTGTTGACTTCCAGTGTCTCCAGAACTTAATCATTTCCTACTCCTAATATGAAAACTGTGACATAATGTCACTCACAGATGACAATCCAAATATTGTTTAAATAATTTCTATGAAAGAGTTCTCTCACTCATGAAGCAGTAAATATCCAATGCATAGACTATTTTAATGTTTGAAAAGTTTCTCTAGCTTGTGAGACAAAATAAGGTTTTATATGACTTCTCTTTATCTTATTTTCCTAATAAGTAGCCTGTGTTTCTTGAGATTTTATTTTCATGTTTTAGTTACTATTTTTCCCATAAGGAATGCTGCTCCTTCATCAAATGTAAGAATCACACATCTTAGCTCTAATGAGATTAATTTAAGTCCCACCTTCCTCCTCATGTTCCAGCAAGCTCACTACAATATTTTAAATACAAATTTTTCTGGGGATTTAGCTCAGCGGCATAAGTGAATGCCTTGCAAGAGCACAGTTGTGAGTTCGATCCCCAGTACAGAAAAATACAAATTTGAGTAATTTCCATTATGTATTTGTTTAAGATTTTTACTTAATATAAGACTCTTTCTTCATATGTAATACAACAGAGATAGGTAACTTATTCCTCAAGCTCATTAGTCTATCCAGCAAATCTAGAGTGTTCAGCAAGTGCAAGGCAATGTGTTGAGTTTTGGAGATAAAATAGAAAGCTAAAATAGATAAACATTGTGTCAATATAAAGATAAAATTTAAGTCATCACAACAGACTTTGATTAAAAAGTTAATATTTTGTTACCAGCCTCCAAGAAAACTATTGGTAGGAAAGAGAAAATCTTTTAGGAGTAGTGAATAGAAGAGGTTATTTTAGTAGGGGAGACCAGAGATGGATTCTCTCAGTCAATGATATTTGAGCTAAAATATTAAGAATTAATATCAATTAATTAATCAAAGGATCATGGAGAGAATTATAAGCAGAAAGAAAAGTATATGCAATGATCTGTATCTAGAAAGCACAGGACATTTAAAGAAACTGAGAAAAAATGCAGTGACTGAGATTCAGCAAGCATTGAGTTTGTAGAGCAAAGCAACAAAAATTATAACCTATATTTAAAACCTTAATTTATATCTTAATAACAAGATGAACAGTTAAGTTTGGGTAGGTGAGGCAGGGTGGTCAATTATTTGATATACATTATTTATGTTCAGGTATAATCTAAATTAAACAAAATGCTCACATCTCAGGGATCTCACTCATCAGTTCTGATACTTTTTCTATCACAACAGGAAATTCACTTGCATTCCTTTCCAGTCAATCCCTCATTATCAGAAGAAGCCATTCATCTGATTTCTACCACTTTAAGTCACCTATTTTAATATTTCTTATAACTGGAATAATATGTAATGTTTAAATTAGTATTTCACTGAGCATTGCATATTTGTTGTTCATTCAACAAATATGCATTATAAGTTTATCCATATTCTCCTGCTGATTAGACTACTATTAATGGGTGAGAGAAAAAATGACTTGATTGAAGTGGATAATTTAAAGGTTATTATTTTATTTATATTGAGGTAAAACTGATGATGTCTCAAAATTGTTTGGTTAATTGGATATGGGATCAAGTGGATATTTCAAAATGTACTTAGGAAGAGGTGAAATAAATGTGATTAGGTGATGGATTTTTTTATAGAAGTGTCAGAAGGGGAGGTAAAGAGTAACTCCAAGTTTTTGGTTTGTGCAGCAAAAGTCATAGATGTACAATACAGAAAATTAGTGGCACAGGTGAAAAGGGTAAGATTTTGGAATTGTTAGATCCTGTCTATTCTATTTTGGGCATTTAGGCTTGAGAAAATTCTATTTGGTCATTGAAGTGGCAAAGTAATGCCAACTAAACAGCTCAATCTGTGCATGTGTAGCCTAAACCAGAGGACAATCTTATCACCTGGAAAAGTTCGTTCATCACCTTTCTCAAAGAAAGACCAATTTCAACTTATTCTATTCAGAAGTCATGTCTACCTCAGGTCAAACTGCACACATTACAGCATCTTTAAAGTTACTTCAGCTTTCTCTACAGTGATCAGAAGTTACATGGCTGAAATTAAACCACCATATATTTTGGCTCTTACAAAAGTTGCAGAAATAGATTTTATACTCTGAATTCTTATTCTCTAGAGGTCTATGAGAACATGAATTTATATCAGAATAATTGACCCTTTCTGTTCTTTACTAGCTTTCCCTAAATTCTAGATAGTAGTAATTCACTGCTTTTTCACAGCCAGAGAAGAAGGATAATAAAAGGCAAGGAATGTATCATAAAGTGCATAGTAAAATCTCTCAACCTCTTCTGACCACTCTTTTCCCTAAAACTTTACATTCAGAGAGATCTTAGCTTCAGATAGATAAGACATACAGAAGAATAAGGGGGAAATTATTTTAATGTATAACCTTCATTCATCTTTTGATTAAAATGTTTCACAAGAACCAGGAAGAGAAAGGAAATGAAGAAAAAAATCATCCTAGAGAGCACCAAGAAAATTTTACATTTTCAGTACAAAAAGAACAAGATATTACAAGGTTCTTGAATCTAAAATACCTATGGAAAGGGAAAGGGAAAAGGCATTTCAAGAAAAAATAGCAAATTTTTCAATATATAAAAGAGATTGTCTTCCAAAGTCTCTCCCTGAAAACTCTCATTAAGATGACTGGGCTCATTTGTTTCAAAGGAAATTTAAATTGAATTTAAGTTTGAAAATAGACTTGAATAGAACTCATCCTAATGTTGGAATATGGGCATATAAATACAAATGTGAATTTAGTTCTCTGTACTTCACTGTTTAGTTAGCTATACTGGTTAACATGTTCTACTTAAAACCAGTGGTTCAGAATCATCATGTCTAATGCCTGCATTTCTCAAAAGAAATTTCAAGGTTCATCTTCATATCTAATACTAGGAGGTTATTCAATGAAAGGTAGAATCTATTATTATATAACAATGGGAAAGTAGTATATGCAATAACTGACTCTTATTGTGTTAGAACATACAATAGTATATTAAAACCTCTAAGTCCCTGAGAAGGCTTATAGAAATAAAACTTAAAATCCTTGCTACAGTTTATGATGCTCTGTAATCTGTACCTCTACTGCATCTTGTACATCATTCCCCAGCACTATCTATGTCCTTACACTACACTTATAATTATCTTTGCTTCTGTTCCTCAAATACATCATGCTAATTTCAACATGAGTGTCTTTGAATTGGCTACTTTCCATAAGATGAAAATGCCCCAAATCTTCTGTTATGGCATAGTTCTTCATTGTATTCAAATCTGCTTAAATAATGCATCATCTCAGAGATATTTCTTTACATCCTATGCAAAAGAAGCCTCTTCTTTAACACCACTCATTACCTACACTGCTGCAATATACTTCATAGTAGTTTTCTTTGCTGGATATTGGCCTCATATTTACAATAAGCCTATGTTCTTTCCTAAAACTCAGATACCATGATAACAGGGCCTTGGTACATCTTGTTTAATATAGATTAAAATGGTACCTGGAGCACAAAATGGGCATCACAGTAAACAAATGGACATATGAATAAAACACCTTGTTCACGTTCGCTGAGCGCTTCCTAACATGTGATAATTGTATTCCTAATTCATGTAGCACATATTAATGTCTTAAAGAAGTAATGCTGACATATCTTTAAGAAATTCTGATCTAAGATAATATATCTTAAAAAATGGAACAGTGCCAAATTCATAGGAAGAGAATAAAGTAATTTGATAGAAGGAATACCTAAGATATATTGAGAATGGCCAAACTTCTCATGTTAGTGTTGTAACTGATAAGGAAGAAAGAAACTAAAAGTCTCAATTAATGTGTTTAATAATTGTAAAGACATTTATTTTAATTATTTTAAAGAAACTTTTGATTTTCTGACCAATCAAATTTTAAATTGTTAGACTTGTATGTTTAAAAAGATGTAACAAAATCCAAGAAGACACAAAGCCTATATTAGGTTTCATATAAGCCTGTTCAAGTCATGAAGGGCCTGGTAGGAGAAACAAGTCAATTCACCCTTCCCATGAGATGGCAGAAGCCATGCTGGGTGAGGAAGCAGTAATAAGGAGACAATTTGCCATTCCCATGACTCAGTGGAAGACCTGCAGGGCCTGGGAGGAGAACCAAGCCAATACACTCTTTCTGTGAGTAGGTGGAAGCCATGCTGTGCCTGAGACAGAGTAAGAAGCCAATTTGCTCTTCTGTGAGCCAACAAGCACTTAGGCTTTGAGTCGAGAACACTGCCTCCCCAAGCAACCAGCTTATCTATAGAACAGACTGGGTTGATAGAAATTGTAGTACCAAAACAACTTAATGTTTGTACTGTTTTATTGACTTTGCAGGCCTAAGGCTAATATTCTGAGCATCCAATAAAATGATAACAGTATGCATTATAGCAAATATAACATTTCCTTCTGTCCTGTTTGTGAAATCCAATATTGTTCTCACTCTTCTGTTTTGTTCCATTTAATTATGTAGTTTATTCAGTGTTCTATTTTGATTGGTTTTTACTAAATTCTGTTTTGTTTGACTTTATTATGTCTGATGGTATGGGCAGCAATCTTGAAGATAACAAGAGGCATTAAGGTAGGCATTATTGTTTTCCTATTATCCTGTTTTGAAATCTTGTGTCACTTTCACTGTTTTGCTTGGCTTGGATTTATTCTGTTTTATTTTGTTATGTTTTATTCTCTTTAAAGTACTTTTCATTCTTCTGTTTTGATTCATTATATTCTTTTGTTTTCTTTGATTTTTTTATATGTAATGATATGGACAGCTATCTTGCTTTGTTTTTTTTAATTTTATTTTAAAGAGAATTGAACCAAGCAAGATAAAACAGATAAAGGCCAATCAAAACAAAAAAGCATAAGTGACACAAAGTTTCAAAACAAGATAATAGAAAATTAACAGTGGTTACCATAATGCCTCTTGTTTTCTTCAAAATAGCTGCACATACCTTCAGACATAGTAAAATCAAGCAAAACAGAATGGAGCCTATAAAAACAAAACAATGGATGCAATACAAGACTTCAAAACAAGACAATAGTAAATCCAAAATTGCTACCATATCTTGCTATCTTTGAAATAACTGTCCATGCCATGACCTATAATACACTCAAACAAGATAAAATAGAATAAAACTGAACCAAAATACAATAAGAATTATACAGAATTTCAAACCAAGATAATAGGGAATTAACAATGGCTACCACCTTCAGAAGGATATTCCCTCCATATATGCTACACTGTGTATTGTTATTCTCAATATATGATTAGTCTATTGGCTTTAGGCCTGCAAAGTCAGTGAAACACTAAACACTATAAGCATTCACCTGTATTTTACCTCAATAGCTACCATCACAGTCTGTATTTCACTGGATCAGCCAGTCACTTAGCAGGGTGAGGGAAGGTTGGTACTTCCTTTTTCCATGCCCATATGCCAGAAGTGGCTGGCATCTGACTCTCCTCCAGTCAGCCTGCATATGGCATCAACTCACAGCAAGTCTTAGTTTCTTGTTGACTTCCTGTTCTCCTCCTTTGCAGCCCATCAATGCTAACAACTCACAGGAGAGGGCTGGCATCTGGATCACCCTCAGTCAGCCCATGAATGGCACTGACTCACAAGAGGTCTTACTTCTTGTTGACTTCTTGTTCTTCTCTTCCAAAGTCCATCAATGGTGCCAACTCACTGGAGAGGACTGGGGTGTAGCTTTCCCCCAGTCAACCCACATATGGCACCAACTCACAGGAAGTCTTAGCTTTTTGTTGAATTCTTGCTCTCTTCCCCCATAGTCCATGAATGATGCCAACTCACAGGAGAGGGTTGGCATCTCTGGAAATGTATTTTGAATAAAATAAGAGACATTATGGTAACCATTATTGATTTTCTATTATCTTGTTTTGAGGTCCTGAATCATGTTCATTGTTCAGTTCTGATTAACTTTATTCTGTTTGGTTTGGTTTGTTTATATTCTCTTTAAAATTAAAGAAAAAACTTTTAAAAAGGCTATTAGGCAGACATATTAATTGTATGAATGCAAGAAACAATATTATGATTGAGTTACCTAATAAAAGATCTATACCATTTGGCATACATGCATACACACACACACACACACACACACAGGAAGCTTGTACAACATGACTCAGTTTTTGCTGATGACATAAAAACTTTTGGTATACAACATACAATCAGTGTCTCTTTGTTTCTTTTCTATTTTATTGAGATAAATTTTTAAATGTTACACTTGGAAAAGTTTGAATAACTCTTAGAAAATATTAATAATAAAAATGTGTTTTGAATGAACAGTGAAGACAGGCTGGATATGCTTTTATTGTTTGCATTTATTTTGATGTATCTGAAGTAAACTTACACAATTATAATAAAGTTAAATAGGCTGTTACCCACCAGGAGGTAGAACAGTACTTTTTATAGGATTACAAAGACAAAAACTAATGTCCAAAAAGGCTTCTATCAAAGTCTAGGACACAATAAATGATGCAATGGGTGGAGTTGTGTGAGGTCAAGTGTCAGAGGGTTCTGGACTGTAATAATGAAAACACAATTGTGTAAAGTATATACTATATCAGACTATGGAAAATAAAAAGCAAAATTGTAATAATCTGCCTCTTTCTGTCCCACAGATGGAAAAGATGAGCAGTTTCAGTATTTTAGGAGAAAAATATTTGACAGTAAATAAGATGAAGTAGTAATGAGAGGTTTCAAATGTCTCTGGGTGCAGAAGGAAAGAAGGGAGTAAGAGGAAAAAAAAAGATGTGTTTTTTTTCTTTAATGCCAGGTTTGGCACAACTACAGAAAAGACTTTAGGTATTCTGTTTTTATATGGCATAGTGTGAAAATTTTATAAGTGACTGGGCCCTTTTTCCCAGAGTTTGCATTATTCAGTAAGGACTGTAAGTTTACAGTATAATCAGCACTCTGAGGCTTCTGAGTATCCAAGAATAAAAGTGAAATTATTGAAAATAGGCCAAATTTAATAAAGGAAAAATATTGCTGATGTGTATCCATCAAGGTGTTAATTTCAGGTGATCATACTTATATTTTAACTAAGAACAAGAGATTACCTTTGTTGTAGCCACATTTAGTCACAAGTCATCTTGTACCTTGTAACATGCTTTTGGAAATGGATAAAATCAGGGGACAGAATACATAATATTTGAATAGATAAAAATTACCAATATCAATGAGAATTTAACTTAACTTGAAATTTTCAGGTTTGGCTTCCAAAAAATGGGTTTCAAATATCTATTTGTGGACTACTGCTCTGAATAAAGTCTCTAGTTTTTACTGATCTGTAGGTAAGTTACAAAAATCATCATTTTATATGGTCACTCTACTCATTGTCTCCTTTTCAGAAGGGTTGATATTTTTATATTTTCTACTTTTTTGATGTCAATATATACTTTCTTATGTGAAATAATAATAGCATATTATATCACTTGTTTTAAACAGTATGCATTGCTGTTTAAGAATACTTGTATAGGTAAGTGTCCATAAAATTTTGAAGAAGGTATATTTACCTCCAAGTTATAAATCCAATGGATATTCCAATTTTAAAATATCCCAATTTCTAAGACATTTAAAAATAATTGAATATTATTTTACTGTCAATCAATAACCCTGCTTATCACTACCCCAAGTCAATAAATCCCAGGAGGAAAAGATTGGGACCATCCATCAGGTGGCTGGGTGCCTTCCCAGCCCCCTAGGACACTGAACTTGGCTCCAGAGGTTCCATGGGTTTGAGTGGATCACACCCAGAAACCTTCATTCAACAAGGGGAGGCAGACCCACCAAAAGGGAAGCCAGGCCTGCACAACCACCATGAGGTGAGTGGCAACTCACCAGCCCAGGCCCAGGAAAAGTTTGGGATCATTGATACCAGTGACTAGGAGCCCACCAAGCCCCCTAGGATACTGGACTAGGCTCCAGAGGTTCTTCAGGTTTGAGTGGACTATGCCCAATGACTTTCATTCAACCAGGGGAACCAGGCCCAGCATGCAAGGGGAGTCAAAGCCACATGAGTCCCAGTAGTGGAGGGCACAGGAGGTGATATCCAACACATCCTGAGAAAGCTTTGGAACATCACTGGAAACATAGAAATATAGGAAAATGACAAGACAAAAGGCCAAAATGCAATCTCAGACCTCCAGCCCATCCCAAGCAAGCCTAGGAGCCATTTACATAGAAGAAAATAGTAGCCATACATCTGAAATGCATGAAATGATATCAACTGACATAAAGAAGCAAGTATGGGAAGCTATGAGGGAACTCAAATCAGAAATAATCTCCCAGGTAAAAGAAGAAAAGATAAAAGTAGTGAAAGAAATACTGAATGCATCTAAAGAAGACACAGCTAAAAAATTACAGGAACAAAGTAAAATGATGTAATTCCTGAATGAACAGTTTAAGAAACAAGGAATGCATGAATCAGATTCAAAGAGATATACAGGAAATAAAAAAATTCTATTTAAAGTTGCCAAAACTGCCTCAAAGAAGGTGAAGATAAAATCTCAGACCACGAAGATAAGATGGCAACTAGTGAACAGGAAAGGAAAGAACTTTTAGAAACAACAAGGAATCAGGAAATAAAAATTCAACAGCTGCAAGATGATGCAAAGAAAAACAACATAAGATTAATAGGGATAAATGAAAAAGAAGGGAACAACACAAATGATATCAAGAGGCTATTTAAAGAAGTAATAGCTGAAAGCTTCCCAAATATGAGTATGGAAACTGACATACAATTTAGTGAAGCATATAGAAGTCCAAATAGCCATAACCAAAACAAAACTACACCCAGACATATAACTATCACCATCCCAGAAATCCAACAAAGAACAGAACATGAAAAGCTGTTAGAGAGAAAAGACAGATCACCTATAAAGAAAAACCAATCAGAATCACAGCAGACCTCTGAACACAAACAATGAAGTCAAGAAGAGCATGGTGTGAAGTGTTTCAGATCATAAATGAAAATGACTTCCAACCCAGATTGATGTACCCTGCAAAACTGTCCTTCCAAATGGATGGATAAATAAGACACTTCCAGTAAAAAAAAAAAGCTGAAAAACTTCATGATCACCAAACCAACCCTACAAAGAATACTAAAAGACATTGTAGATACACATAGGAAAAAACCACTAAGCAAGACAGGCAATTAAACAGAATGGAAAGTTAAGATACAACATCAGAAAGATAAGATGTCAACAATACACCAATATATAACAGTTATAACCATTAATGTAAATGGCCTCAATTCACCAATTAAAAGAAAGACTGGCAGAATGGATCAAGAAACAACATCCAACCATATGCTGTGTACAAGAAACCCATCTAACCCAAAAGGAAACACATAGACTGAAAGTTAAAAGATGGAAAACAATACTCCATGCAACAGGAACTCAAAAAAAAATCAGGGGTAGCTGTTCTGTTTGCAGACCATGTGAACTTCAAACCAAGAATGGTCCAAAGATATAAAGAAAGTCACTACATACTAGTTAGGAGAAAACTGCAAGAGGAAGAGATAAGAATCTTAAATATATATGCACCAAATTCCAGAGCACACAACTACACAAAGCAAGTATTAACCGAAATGAAAAATCAAATAGGCAATAACACAATTATAACAGGGGAGTTTAACACACCATTGACACAAAGGAATAGATCAACTAGACAGAAAATCAGCAAAGAAATAACAGAACTGAATCACACCTGTGAGCAAATGGATTTGATAGACGTATATAGAGTGTTCCATCCAACAACATCAGGATATGCATTCTTCTCACCAGTACATGGGACATTCTCTAAAATAGACTATATATTAACCCACAGAACATATTTAAGTAAATGCAAAACAATTGAAATTATCCCATGCATGTTATCGGATCATAGCACCATGAAACTGGAAATTAATGATAAAAGTAACTGCAAAAACCACACCAACACATGGAAATTAAATAATACACCATTGACCAATCAGTGAGTCACAGAGGAAATTAAAGAAGAAATTAGCTAATATCTACAAGTACATGAAAATACAATTGCAACTTACCAGAACCTGTGGGATGCAATGAAAGCAGTCCTCAGAGGAAAATTTATTGCACTGAGTTCCCATATTAGGAAACATAATGAACACAAATAAGCAACCTGATATTACACCTGAAACACCTAGAAAAAGAAGAGCAAGCCAAGCCCAAAGCTGAAAGAAGGGAGGAAATTATAAAGATCAGAGCAGAAAGTAATGCAGTAGAGACTAAGAAAACAATTCAAAGAATCAATGACACAAAGAGTTGGTTCTTTGAAAGAATAAATAAAATTGATAAGCCCCTAGCCAACCTAATTAAAAGAGGAAATAAAAGACTCAAATTCATGCAACACAGAATGAAAAAGCTGAAATCACTACTGACCTTGTGGAAATACAGATCACCAAAAACTAATTTGAAAAACTCTACTCTCATGGGTTCGATAACACAGAAGAAATGGACAGATTCCTAGAAACATATGAACCACCAAACCTGGATCAAGAAGATGTAAAAATGCTGAATAACCCAATTTCTATTAATGAAATTTAAAATGTAATCAAGTCCCTACTAACAAAGAAAAGCCAAGGCCCAGATGGATTCACTGCCGAATTCCACAAGAAATACAAAGAAGACTTAATGCCAACACTCCTCAAATTCTTCAATGGAATTGAAAGGGAAACAATTCTCCATAAGTCATTCCTGGAAACAAATATCACTCTAGTACCAAAACCTGAGAAAGATCCAACTAAAAAAGAGAACTACAGGCCAATCTCCCTAATGAACATAGATGCAAAAATTCAAAATAAAATATTGGCAAACAGGATGCAGCAAATCATCAAGAGGATTATACACCATAACCAAGTGTGATTTATCCCAGGCATGCAGGGGTGATTCAACATACATAAATCAGTAAATGTAATCCACCATATAAATAGAGCCAAAAGTAAGAATCACATGATCATTTCTATAGATGCAGAAAAAGCTTTTGATAAGATCCAACACCCATTCATGATAAGAACCTTACAGAAAATTGGAATAGATGGCCTTTACCTCAATATGATGAAGGCCATCTATGACAAACCAACAGCCAATGTCATATTAAATGGCCAAAAACTGCAAGCCTTTACCTTGAAATCAGGCACAAGACAAGGATGTCCCTTATCACTGCTCCTATTCAACATAGTACTGGAAATACTAGCCAGAGCAATTAGACCAGAAAGAGAAATAAAAGGAGTAAATATAGGAAAAGTGGAAGTTAAATTATCATTATTTGCAGATGACATGATCCTCTACATAGAAGAGCCCCAAAACTCCATTGAAAGACTCCTAGATATAATAAATAAATTCAGCAATGTAGCTGGATACAAAGTCAATACTCAAAAGTCAATAGCACTGTTATACACTAACAACAAAATCACCTAGAGAGAAATAAGAGAAGCCATACCCTTCACACTAGCATCCAAAAAAAAATGAAATACTTAGGAATTAATCTAACAAAAGATGTAAAAGTGTTGTACAGAGAAAATTATAATACCCTGGAAAATTCGAACAAGATCTCAGAAAATCGAAAGATATCACTTGTTCATGGATAGGAAGAATAAATATTGTGTAAGTGGCCATTCTCCCAAAATTGTTATAAAGATTAAATGCAATCCCAATGAAAATACCACTAATATACCTCATAGATCTAGGGAAATGACTTCTAAAATTCATCTGGAACCAGAAGAGACCTGGAAGAGCAAAGGCCAAGTCAGGAGGTATCACAATCCCTGACTTGAAGTTATACTACAAAGTTACCATAATAAATTTAACATGGTATTGGAATAAAAACAGACCTGAAGATCAATGGGATAGACTAGATGACACAAGTATGAGCACACTCAACCACCTTATCTTTGATAAAGTGGCCAACCATGTTCACTGGATGAACAATAGTCTCTTTAATAAATGGTGCTGGAAAAACTCGCTATCCATATGCCAAAAACTAAAATTAAACCCATGCCTGTCACCATGTACTAAACTAAAATCTAAATAGATCAAAGATCTAAATACTAAAACAGAATCACTAAATCTGTTGCAGGACAAAGTAGGTAAAAATCTTGAAGACATAGGGGTTGGTAGAGAATTCATGAACAAGAACCAAACTGCACGGGAAATACTTTCCAGAATCAATAACTGAGATCACGTCTTATTAGTTTCCAGATGTCCAAAGAAATCTCCAGCACAGTGAAAAGAAAACCCACAAACTGGGAAAAAATCTTAGTGAACTGTCCCTCAGATAAAGGACTTTTGTCTAGAACTTTAAAGAATTTAAAAAAATCAAATCCCAAAATTCAAAGACCCAATCCTAAAATGGGCATCTGAGAGGAACACACAGTTCTCAGATGAAGAAATACGAATGCCAAATAAACACATGAAAAAATGTTCATCATCATTGGTCATTAGAGAAATGCAAATTAAAACCACACTGAGATACCATCTCACTCCAGAAAGAATGGCCAGGATCAACAAAACTACTAACAACAAATGCTGGAGAAGCTATGGAAAAGGAACACTTCTGCACTGTTGGTGGGAGTTTAGACTGGTGCAACCACTGTGGAGGTCAGTCTGCAGATTACTCAAAAAGCTGGGGTTGGAAGTCTCATTTGACCCATCTATTCCACTCTTAGGCATATTCCCAGAAGAACTGAACACATCTTATCACAATGATATATGTGAACCCATGTTTATAGCAGCACAATTTGTAATAGCCAGATCTTGGAAACAAGTGCCCATAGACTGAGGAATGGATAAAAAAATTGTGCTTCTTTCATACAGTGGAGTACTACTCAGCTATAAAGAATGATCATATGAAGATATTTATAAATAAATGGATGCAACTTGAATACATATTCATAAGTGAAATAAATCAAACTCACATGTATAGATGCCATATAGTTTCCCTAGTGTCAGGAATGCTAAGAGTACATAAGATTTTATGGTAATCATGGTTCACCATTATATTGATTTGAAGTATTATGTTTTCATTCACTGGTTGGAATGTTTTTACTCTGTTTTGTTTGATATTAATATATGTGATGGCATGAATAGTTACTTTGAAGAAAAGACAATATGGCAGCCATTGATTTAATATCATCTTGCTATGAAGTCATATCATGATTTTGTTTTTCCATTACCACTGGTTCTATAATGTTGTGTCTTATTGGATTTTAATATGTATGATAGTATAAACAAATTTTTTATGGAAAAAGAGATAATATAGCAGCCATTGTTCATCTTCAGTTATTTGGTTTAGAATACCTTGTAATACTTTCATTCTCTTAAGTGGTTTTATTCTATTTTATTATGTTTGACATTATTGTGTAAAGCTTAGTTCAACTATTTCAAAGAAAGACATTATGATAGCTACTGTTAATATCCAGTTGTCTTGTTGTGAAGTGCTGTGTTGCTTTCATTGTTGTTTTCTGATCTGCTTAGATCTGTCCTCTTTTGTTTTATTCTCTTTAACATAAATAAATAAACAAATTCCAGAAGAGCACATCATATTACAGACTATATTCATCCCTGTATAAAGACAAGTATCTATTATTTATGACAAATCAATTTTTTCACATGGACATGAATATATACATACATATGTACATATTCAATGATTTAATAAAACTTGTATTTTTTCTATATGACCATCTAAAGAACCATGTCCATTTTAAACAAAAATCAAGAATCGCAGGAAAAATGTGTAATCACTAAGAACTAAGAGAAGTAGACAACAGAATATTAACTTCAGAAACTAAAATTATAAGACACATAGTAAATAACAGTATTTAATGTCCCAAAAATAATACTCAGATTTGAAAACACAGTAAGTGGCTAACATATCTTTAAAAACCCAGAATTTCAGCACATAGAAATTTTGTGATTTGTGAATCTCAATTTTGATCAAATCATTAAATATGGTTAACACCATAGAAAACTGAATAAAAACCTAAGAAATTACTGACATGCAATATGGAGAGACACATAGATAAAAATATGAAATATTGTTTAAGAGATATGAGATTCAGAATGTAAAGTTTTACTACCCATGTAATAAAAGTTCCAGAAGGACAGTATGGAGAAAAAGGGGCATAGATAGTTGAATATTTAATGGTTGAGAATTTTCCACAGTTTAAGTAATAAAATATTCTACAGTTTCAGTAATCACAATAATTCTCAAGACTTTACATAAAAAGAAAACATTCATTACAATCCCTGACTTGAAATTATACTAAGTTATACTACAAATCTATTGAGACAAAGTCAGCATGGTACTGGCAAAAAAAAAAAAAACAGACCTGAAGATCAGTGAAGAGTAGAAGATTCAGACACAATTCCAAACATATTCAGTAGCATTATCTTTGACAAAGAGGTCAAACATGTTCACTGGTAAAGATGACCTCTTTAATAAATGGTACAAAAAAAGTCTTTATGCTGAAGAATAAAATTAGACCCATGTCTATCACCATGCACTAAACTAAAATCAAGATGGATCAAAGATCTAAATATTAAAACAAAAACACTAAAGCTGTTGGAAGAGAAAATAGGTAGAAATCTTGAAGTCACAGGTATAGGCAGAGACTTCATGAACAAAACTCAGATCATATGGCAAATACTACAAAGAATCAACAGTTTTGGAACTCCTCTTATTAACAAAACTTTTGCACAGTAAATGAAATCAACAACCAAATGAAAAGACAACCTACAGAGTGGAAAAAAAATTTAGCCAGATGTCCTGCAGACAAAGGAGCCATATGTAGAACATATAAACAAATAGAAAACAGTCAAACTCCTCAAGTTCAAAGACCCAATACAAAAACGGTTGTCTGAGATGAATACACACTTTTCAGATGAAGAAATACAAATGACAAATAAATTTATGAGAAATGTCCAACAGTATTGGTCATTAAAGAGGTACAAATGAAAACAATACTGAGATTCCATCTAACTCCAGAAGGAATGGCTAGCATTAAAAAAGTCAATAACAAAATCTTTAGGGGTTATGGGAGTAAAGGAAACCTTCACTACTGCTGATGGGAGTGTATACCAGTGCAACCACTATGAAAATCAGTATGGAAATTCCTCAGAAAACTGGCATTAGGGTTCCCATTTGATGCAGCTATTCCCTGCTGGGTATCTTCCCAGGAGAATTAAAAACATCATACCACAGTGATATATGTCCACCTATGCTCATAGCAGCATATTTTCTAATAAAATCTTGGAAGAAACTCAAACACCCATCAACCAAGGAAAGGATAAAAAGCTGTGGCCTTTTTTAATATAATGGAGTATTACTGCATCACAAAGGATAAAATTGAATTTTTTATAGGCAAATGCATGCAACCTGACACCATACTCATAAGTGAAATAAATCAGACCGATGTATAAACATTGTATTGCCTCCCTGATATGAGAAACTGAAAGAGAAATTAAGGACCAAAATACACAATACATACTGTAAATGGGAAGAAATTTTTCAGAACAAAAGAGGATCTCAGGTAGGGCAAGGGGGAAAGGAAGGAAGGGGAAGGAAAACATACAAGTTAGTTATACTACTAGTTTCTCTTGGTTCATTGAAAAGGAATGTTTGTGCTAACATCATTTGGAGAACTTTTTATGCCCATCTTTTACTTTGAGTAACTACTTTGAAGATAACAATAAGCAATGCATTAATTATTACTAGTCTCCTTTATTTTGTCATGAAATTTGGTTTTATTTTTTTCATACAACAAAAAGAAAAATATTATTACATATATAATTATGAAAATGAATAATAACACAAAGAGAAAATCCTAAGAGCTGACAGAATAGAAAAGACAAGACAAATCACATATTAAAAAGTGTAGTTATACTGATAGCTGATTTGTCAAATGCAGCAATAGATACCAGGAGATAGTTTATTTAAATTTTTTGTTTATTGAGAAACCCACTCCAAGAGAACTGTATTTTAAAAATGAGTATATAATAAAAATAAATTATATTTTATTAAAATAGAATGATGCACTATTTGTACTAAGACAGCAGACCACCCCTAAAATAATTGCCAAGAGAAATACTTCACGCAGATGAAATTATCCTATATAAGGGCTGGGGATTTAGCTCGGCGGCACAAGTGCCTGCCTTACAAGCATGCAGTCCTGAGTTAGATCCCTGGTACTGATTAAAAGAAAAAGAAAGAAATTATCCTATATGATGGGTGAAATATACAAGAAGGAAAAATAGCAAAGAAAATACAGAGTATGACTTCACAAAACTAGTAATATCTTGTGGAGTTGTAGAATTAAAGTGCATTAAAGTTCTGTAGGGTAATTACATTGATTTTTTGAATTTAAATAGAATGATTAATTTAAGAATTAGGTAAACATGTTTATCACTTAGGGAATAAGTGAAAACTATGCAAATTCTAAAATAATAGTAAAAAATGAATAGGAGAAAACAAGCCAAAAGATGTTAAGGATGGAGAAACAAATAGAGACTAACTGGGACTACTAGAAGGCACAAAACAATATAGTAGATATAAATCCAAATATACCAATACTTACAATATATGTACATAGAATTTAGTGGTCTTGTTAGAGGACAAATATCACCAAAAATTTTCTTCATTTAGTTATAGATTGTTCTTAAGAAATGCAATTAAAACACAGGATGGGCAGGAAAGCATCAATATTAAATAAATTAACATATGAGATGAAAGTATTACAAATATATTTTAAGCAAAGCTAGTTTACCTATGCTAATAGGAAATACATTAAATTTTTTGGTAAGGAGATAAAGAGAATACTAAATGGCAAGGTGTCAACTTGTAAAGAAGATATGACAGCATTAAACATATATATAACAATAATAATTTCAAACTATATAAATCAAAAATATAAAATTTATAAAAATAACTTTAGGAGACAAATTTAAAAATCCACAATAATTGAGATTTTTAGCAAAACTGTTATCAGTATTTAATATATGAAAAGTCAGATAATTCATGTTGAACATAGAATATTTGAATAATATAATTAGAAAATGTGGTGTAATTGATAAATTGCTGCAGAGCACCAATTATTTCAAACACTCACAGAACAAATTTATATTCTAAGTAATTTTCAAATTAGAAAAATAAAGTCTCAATATATAACCAGCAAATTTCCACATACATAATATAGTTAAGTCATGGAGACATAATAGAAAATAACAATATATTTATAATTTAAGAAATATATTTCCAAATAATTTCTGGTGAAAGAAGAAACTATAGCAAAATCAGAACAGTGGCTACATTAAAGTATAATAAAATATGCTAAGATTTCCAAGGCATAACTTCTGTCTGGTTATGTTTGCTTTTAAATACTTTGACAATTGTCCAATTAAGAGATAGGATCTATTCATTCTTCAATCTAGAATGGATTGGATTGCTTTAGCCAGTAGAATAGAGTGGAAGCAATGCTATATTGTTGGAGACCACTACCAAGCAGCTATGAGCAGGATATAAATTTTATTAATGGGCTTTCTAGGTTTATCTGTGAGTCTGTCCTAGGCCTTGGCCCCTTGCCTGGTGGTGAGAGATGATTCATAGTAAGTGAACCTCTATGAGTCACTGGTTCTGACTAAGGCCTGTAGTGGCCCATGAGGCCAGAGATACCTCAAAGGGCAAGATAAGGCCACAGTGAAGACACCTTGGCTCCAGCACTAATTAATTAAGTAGAGAATCCAGCTGGAGAAATTTCATTCCTGCAGTCTCAATCCCACCATAAATATTATCCTGGAGATAAAACAGTTCTCCTAAATTGGCATAATTTACTACTAGGAGTAGTCTTTGAAGTGACTCCTGAGGTCCTGCTCATTGCCTGTACTTTCCTCCGTTTCCCCGCCGCTTGTTGGACCTAATAAATTAGGCAGTCCAGAAAAGTCTTGGTCTTAGCCCTCAGAGCCTCGAGCTCAATTAAAGGGTTTTGATCCTCCTGGAGCCCTAAAATCATAACAATTGTTTCATTTTATTTAAACATCCACTGTACACTTGTTTGGGAGATTGGGGATCTAGGTCAGGACCCAATACTATGTCAATTCCAAGACTGGGATTCAGGAATAATGGCAGCTTCTGGTTTGGTCTGGTGAAGCCTTAATTTGATTGGAAGTCCAACAAAAGGAATGATATCTGCAATGATTAATGGTGGTTGTTAAATTGATTGGATTAAGAGATGCCTAGCAGATTATTAAACACATATCTGGTTGTGTATGCAGGAGTATCTAGAGATTATTGGCAAATATGTGACCAGCAACCTGAAGAGGAAGACCGGGCCTGGCATGTGTGATAAAATCCAATAAACTTGCAGCCTTGATGGAAAAATCAGACAGAAGGAGTAAGGCTGCCTGGATTTTAAAAGATCCATACTGCTTAAGCAGCTATGTCTTTTTTCTATTACTATTGCCTGTGGTCTTGAAATTCCAGTTCATTCAACCTTTCAGCTAAGACTTATGCCAGCAACTCTTCAGGGAACTTCAAGGCCTTCAGTTTTTAACTGGCACTGAATCTTTGATCTCTGCTTTTCTTTAGCTTCTAGCTTTTTGAACCAGGGAGATATTAGATTCACTGAGTCTCCAGTTCACAGAAAATGGCCATTTTGGACTATACTACCTCTGATCTTGTAAATTTATGTAATAAATTAGCTTTCACATATATATTTTTCTATTGATTTTGTTCCTTTAGGCAGCCTTAACCAATATACTAAGGTGAAGAAATCTTAGCAATGCAGAAGAGGGAGAGAGAAAACTTCAAAGTTAATACCTGAAGCATAACTATAACACATCTAAAGCATTACTGTGAAGAAAATTTATTCATTTTAGTCATTATATTTAAAAAGAATAAGGACTGGGTATAGTGATTCAAGGAAAATGATTTTTTTTCCAGGAGAGGATGTGATCAGTCAGGAAAGGAGAGTGAGTGAATTTTGTGCATGGCCAAAAAGAGATGTCACCAATAGGTGTGGAGTGACAGTGTGGGAGTCAAGGTAGAAATAAGTGGCCAGTCCAGAAAAGGTGGGCTAGGGGCCAGATCAGTGCCCCTGGCCCTGCCTACTCAACCCAGGACAAGAGGTAGCATTTCTGGCTGGGGAGGAGGCACTGCCCAGCCACAATAGAGTAAAATGTTCATGGTGGAGTAGGTGGAGTGATGGAGATTTTCAGCAGTCTTCTCACATGGATAGACTTTTACTATGGATACACTAAAGAAGGTGGTATGGTGGCCCGCATTCTTCCAAAGATTGTCTCACTGTTTAGCCTCAGCTGGCCTCAAACACATCTTCCCACCTTGGCCTCTGAATGCTGGAATTACAGATGTACACTGCTACACCTGGCAATATTTTGTTTTATTAAAACAAAATCTAAGAGACAAGGATACCTATTCTCACCATATCAATTCAACATAATTTTGGAATTTCTGGCTGGTGGAATTAAGTAAGACTAATAAATAAAAAGCATCCAAATAGCTAAAGAAGTGAAATTATCATTTTGTTGATGATAAGTGCTACATATATAAAACTCTACAGATTAATTCCATTACAAAACCTGTTATAACTACTAAATGAACTCAACAAATTTGCAGAATACTGTACAAAATTGGCATGCAAAAATAATGTCTTTTATAAACTAACATGAACTATCTGAAAACCTAATCAAGAAAGAAATGCCATGTATTATAGTTTAAAAATTCACTTAAATTTATCCAAGGTGATAGAAGATCTATACACTGACACCTGTAAAACACTCATGAGGTTAAAGAAAATAGAAATAAATGTAAAAAATATTCTGTGCAAATTAATTGTAAGAATTGATGTTAAAATGTTCATTGTATATTTTCTCAAAGCTAGCCACAGATTCAAATGTGATTCCTTTCAAAAATACAATGTAATTTTTTTGCCAAAATAGAAAAAATTCCTAAAATTCTATGGAACCACAAATAATTAATAAATAGTAAAGATAATCTTGGGTAAAAAAAACAAAGCTGGAAGCATTTTACTGCCTGATTTTTAAGATATAGCGATTAAAATAATATATTACTAGCAATAAAATTGAAACTCTAACCAATGTACAAAAATAGAGATCCCAGAGATAATCCCACACAACTGATGAGTTGAACTTTCCAAAAAGGCACCAAGAACATACAATAGGGAAAAGATGCCCTCTTTAAAAAGGGTGTTGTGCCAGGGATTTAGCTCAGCAGGCATAAGTGCCTGCTTGGCAAGTGCGAAGTCGTGAGTTCAATCTTGGCTACCAAAGAAAAAAAAAGAAAAAAAAAGGAGAATACAAAAATGGTGTTGAGAAAACTGGATAGCCACATACAGAAAAATGAAAATAGACACTTATGTCACACTATATACAAAATCACTTTTAAAACATATTAAAGACTTAAACATTATCCTGAAACTGTAAAAGTAATAGAAGAAAATAGAGAAAATGCTATTACAGTGGTGTAAGTGAGGATGTTTTTGTATATGATCCCCAAAGCTTAAGGTACCAAAGCAATAATAGACAAGTTGAATTATGTCAAACTATATATATTTTTTTCTACATGACAAAGGAAATAGTCAACAGAATAAAGGGACAGTCTTCAGGTTGGGGAAAATATTTGCAAGTATTTTTCTCTTAAGGGCTATATAAGCAAAATATGTAAGGAATGCAGCTCAAAAGCAAATAACAATGTAAAAATGGTGAAAGGACCTGAGCAGACATTTCTTAAAAGAAGGCATATAAATGTCCAACAGTTTTATTTTTAAAATGCACAAAAATTCTGTATTTTAGTGAAAAATTTGCTATTATATCTACAGATGATTTTTCAGTGTTTTGGTATACAGCTGACTAAAATTTACTTTGATTGGTATTTTTGATTTGTAGTATTTATCTTATATGTAAATAGTAGTAATTCTAAAAAGGAGTCAATAAAAAGGAGTCAAGTGTCATGAAAAAATTACCCTTTTGTTTAGAAATTATTACTCTAGGTGTTTATTGGATTTAATAAGTAAAAATCTATGAAAAGAGAAACTAGTTCTTGGGACTTATTAAAGTACTTAAAAATACTAGTTATAGCTGAAAGAAGGCAATGTATATGGGCAACATTTTAAACAGGGTAAGTAACTCCATGTAAACACAATTACTCAAATATTTCACGATTTTACACAATTTATTTAAAGGTGAAGTTATGTAACTGTGTTATTCTGACAAGACAGCTTATGGCATAAATTCCAAAGCCAGGTATCATATTTATCAGAATCAGCAGTTCTCTAAAGACTCAAAGTTTTAGAGGCTCTTCTAAATGTTACCTATTCCCTATTCTTTTCAGGGAGCACTAAAAACACACATATGCAAGTTCACAGATACATGCGCATGTGCATACACACAAGCACACACACAAACACCATTCCACTTATCCAATTTGAAATGCCTATAAAATACATTTGAGAAAGGTGTGAGAAAAAAATTTCATAAATTATAACTCATGTAAAAAAAAATCCACTAGGATATGGACAGAGCCAAGCTGTCTGGTAAAGACAGTATGTACAGAAACAAGGAGAGACAAACTGAGGAATTCAAGTAGAGCTCCCTTCCAAAAAGGAGCAGGAAAAATACCCAAATAAGTTTTTATTCACTTATTTTACAGGAACTTGGGAAATATAGAATTATTTTAAAAAGCATGCTGATTGTTGGCAAAACAGTCTTCAACATTGTTGCTATGTAAGATTCATGAAAAGAGTGAGTAAATATGTGACAAAGGACATTAATTAAGAAGGTATATAGTAACTTCTAGATTTGGCTAACAATAGTAAAATGAATACAGAGAATGGAGATGGTAGTAACAATTTTCCTCAATGAAACATTTTTTACCGTGTATGGCCATTTAGCCCAATCAAATTTATCTCATTTTATTTTTATTGTTATTATGTTATGGAACAAAATAAGTGAACTTCTTGTTAAATTAAGGATTGACATTTTATAAAACTTTTGAATATAATATTTTGTAGATACTTTTCTTTTTAAAGAGATCAAATGGATAGAAAGTAAATTTCATGGTGTTAAGTTCCATGTACATTATTTGAATCATTGTAATGGTTCAACACTAAGAAATGGTCTCAATAGTCAAGTAGTTGAATGAATTTACATATTAAGAAATAACAACATAACATAAAGAAATAACCACATCACTTAAGTCATATTAACATTGCTTTATCAATGACTAGTTCATGCAAGGAGAGTAACAAAATATAGCAAAAACACTTAATACAGTTAATACCATATAATAACATACTCCACAAGAGGAATGTAAAATGATGACAGCATTTTTTCTTCCTTCAGAAATATATTTTTCCAGATACATTTAAATTTTACTCTAAAACCCTATTTTGAATTACATCTTCAATAATTAATAGAAATCTAACTTTTGGGACACAAAAACAGTTTTCTTACCTCTCTGAGCAGTATATCCTGCTCCCAAAGAAGCTATCCCAAAAGAATATCTAGAAAACAGAGTTGGAGGGACCACCAGGCTATGGTAATTCTTATCTTCTTTTCAATTCTCTTTTCGTATTGAAGAATATACATGGCATAAATTCCAATTTTTTGTCTTATTTCATTAAAATAAAAGCTGGTATACTCTATTATTTGTAGGCAGTGTAAGATGAAATATATTCTAATTTCATAAAGTATATTACAAGTCTAATTTACAATTAGTTTTGTTTATACTTTCTGAACTACTGTTTACCAAAATAACCTTAAAATATGACTAATAGAAATCATATATTCATTCATTTTTTTAAAAGACATTTGTACTCACATAATCTTCTTTGTACTTACAGTTTCTTGTTCCAAGTTCTTAACTGGTAGTAATCAACTGAAATCTTTCCATAGGAGGGATTAATGTGTGTCAGTTCACTACATAACCTTACCAAACTTTAGTCACTCAGAACTACTCCATCTGGATTTGTGTCCATCCAAAAGGCCAGCTGCTCTAAACAAATGCCCTACTCATCTTGCCTGTTGTACCACTAGCTGAAATATGCTACTGCCATAATAATAATTCTCAACTTACGAATAGAGCTAGCAACCAACCAACAATGTATGGAGTAGATGGGCTGGGGCTAATTGTGCCATCATATAATTGGGTGTATGGATTACTTTATCACCACTGACTGGAAGCAGCTGTGCTTCCTGAAAACCCAATGTGGACAGTGCATTAGTTTATACATGAAACATAAATCTATAATGCTGAGATAAATATCAAATGCTGACAAATTGGAATGTGTTGAATATTCAAGGAAATCAACTATTACAAAAAGGTGTTCATATTAAGAGTAATCACTTACATCTAGAAGCTATAGCTTACAATCGCTTTATATTGCCACTGTTCTGTGGATATAGCTTGCTGGGAGATTTTTATGATGCCTAAAGGAATATTATGGGTAGATTTTTCTGACTCCAAGGCTAATTCCTGTGACAATAATAGCACTAGGAATAAAGGAAGTGCAAACAAGGAGCAATACAGGAAGCCAAATCTAATTTTTGGTAAGCCCTGGGCCAACATAAATATAAAGATAGCCACGCAAAGTGCCTTCCCTACCATATATACACACAAAGAAGAAGAATTTAACTGAAAGGAGGAATTTTGTTCTGTTTTAGTGCCTTTAACATTGTATATCATTTATTTTATTTTAAAGAGAAAAAACAAAAAGAAAAACAAAAAACAAGAGACATAGAAACAACTAAAAAAACAAGCAAACAAACAAACAAAAAACCAAACCATAAATATATAAGCTTTCCAAACAAGATGATAGGAATTTAACAATGGTTGTAATTGTTACCTTTAAGAGTTACTTAGACTACCAGATATAGACTGTAAAACTGATCTAATCATAAGAGTATTAATGTTTTTTCCAAGAACTAATAGAATTAGTAGTATAATCATCTTAGCTATTTTATGTCTATGTAAACAAATTTATACCTTTTTCCTTTTCCCTTCTTGCTTTTCTTCTTCCCTTATCCTATTTTTTCCCATTGAGCATTTTCTTACCCTTTCACAATATCTACTGAAGATTTTGGAAATTATTTATTCTTTTGGTTTCTTAAAACAATGTATATCATGTAATAGATAGTTATTTCCCAAAAGTCATTATTTCAGTAATGTTTTATGAAGATGAGTAGAGAACATCTAATCTTAGGCAAAATGTTGAAGGTTTAGTTGACATTAGCGATATCTTCTCTCTTTCTCTATCACCTCACCTACCTCCTGAACTCAACATGTACCTTGACTTTTAAAATAACTCCTTCCCAGAAATTTTGCAAGGAAGGACTAGTGATGTGTTTTCTATCCCACTAATGGTTAAATCAATTTTATTCATTTGGATATATTAAAATAAATTTTATAACCTCATCACTCAAAATAGACAATGGAAGACTGATATTCAAAATAAAGAAGAAACAGAAAAGCAATCCTTCATCAGTAATTTTAAGATTGATCCTTTAAAACAGTTTCAATTTTTTTTTATTTCCTACTCTGACCCTCTTTACAAAGGACAATTTTGTCTTTAAAAACTGTGCACCCAGAGTCAGGCTTTGTGTACCAAATAGTCAACCCCTGCTACAGATATCTTTATTTGCAATTTTTTTTCTTCTTTGCTGTACTCTTGGAGGCCTTCTTAGATTTTAAATATAGAAAATCTGAAAAAGTTAATGTATTAGAGGCTATAAAATATATCATATTTTACTATTTATCGGTTAAGAAAGCATGTTTCAAAAGAAGAGCTCTCATTTATTCAGCTAGTAGGCCAATTACGATAGTTATTTGAAATCAGAAAACTATGTAGATCTCTAAACATGTACTAAACTTATATCATGAAATGCATTAGCAGTCAGATATTTCATGGCTCCGTAAATCTGTACCCAGAGATGCAGAAGCCATGAATCAAGAAGAGAAAAATAGATGAAAACAGAATAAATGTGGTTTGTGCTGGTGTATCATTTTGTCCTTTGAAATCTTAGATCAATGAAATGGGCAAAAAAATTCTAAAGGCCTATCAAGTATCTGTTCCACAGGTTCATAGTACTGAGTGGGCTTGATAATACTGATAAAAGAGCACATTCTTGATACATTTTTTGATACTCCAGTGACATCTCATAGGAGTACTGCATATTTGAAACGACATTCTATTTGTTTATAATACATTAGAAATCAGTAAATATAATTTTTAAAGAGGTGCTGAAGCAGGCTTTTCTGTAAGAAAAAGAAATACATCAAAATATTGAAGAACAAAATATAATTACCTGAAAGTTTCCTTAAGTAGATTATTGTATTTAATTAAATGCATGTTGAATTCAAAGGGAATTTACATTTAATTTTTCTAATTTCCATCATTGGACACATTTTCAGAGTTAAAAATCCAATAACTTTGACGTTTCTTATGCATAAGAATGTCACATATGACAATTTATCACCACTAAATAAAGATAACACAGTGGTATTTTCAATCAAGATGGAAGAAATAGCTTTCTGCAGCAATAAGAAAATTTCTATATCCAAACATAATAAATCTAACACATTTTAAACATGTAAAAGATAACTTTTTCATTTGAAATATTTCTTTGTTTTTAATATTATGAGTATTCTTTTTTGAAAATGTCAATTTTAGAAAGGTTAATTCACTAAGTAATCGAACCCTGTTTACTTGCTTAGCTTTAGTGCCAAATATAAACTCTTCAAAGGTAGAGTCCTTATATCAAATATATTTATATATTATCAAATGCTTAATATAATATCTTACAAAATCAATATTTAATTTGTACAGTTTATATAATGAAGCATTATTTGTTTTCCAGAGGTTTTGAAAAAGTGATCAATTGCGGACAGAATGTTTAGGTCACTCAAAATTAATAGGTTGGAGCACTGATTCGCAATGTAATTGAGCTTGTTTGAGCTCTAAGATTAGATGAGGTCATGAAAGAATAGCATTCAGGATGGAATTAGTATTCTTATAAGAGAGAACACTAGACCCCTCCCCCGGTATAAGTACAAAGAGTTCGTTTGAGTATGCAATGAGATAGTTATTGCTTACAAACCAAGAGGGTTAAGAATGGACATCCCAACCTCCAGAATCATGGTAAATAGGTTTCTGTTGTTTATACCACCCAGTCTATGACAGTTCAAGGTGATTGCAACACTATTAAAATAAAATGTCAAATAATTCAAAATAATTACAGCTCAATAAACAGGTATCACCAAGAAGATCTAGAAAAGCTCCATGTTCTTAATTGTGACAAATTTTTGCTAACATATAGGAGTGAAATTTCCTGATTTCTAACAGTCAAAACACAATAGGAAATACACTGGATTAGACAGTACTAAATATTAGCAAAACATACTAAATAGTCTGTCATTTTGCAAACTTTGGCCAAAAGGATAACATCAGTATACAGAATCTGTGTGGAAAAGTTCAAAGGGCCAGTTCAAGAGTGAATGCGTTAATACTGAAAAAGGCATTAAGTTAGCTTTATCATTTTACTAATAGCCAAAGGCCACCAAATTTTTGGTCCCCTCATACACTTTATGTTCTCTCACTTTGAAAAGTGTTATCTTATGTCTAGTTGAATAAGCAATCACCTTTGATTCTGGACAGGACCAAGAATCCAATAATATTTTCTTACAAATTTTACTGAAATGCTTGAATTTGCACTTCAGATTGAGAAAATCTCTAATAATTTGTCACTTAAATTTACCATTTAAAAAGTTGAAAACATTTTAATAAACATGGAAATATGTTTTATACACTGACAAGCAATATGATTGGGAAGAATTTCTTGAAGTAGGTAATTCTTTTAGGATTATGATTAAGATGTTAATTTTAATAAAATATTTTGCTCCCATTAAGGAGCCAGTAAATATATTTTTATGTTTCTTTTAGAATTCCAGAATTTTTACCCTTACTTTTTTATTTTAAGTTTTATTTAAAGAAAGAAAGAAAGAAAGAAAGAAAGAAAGAAAGAAAGAAAGAAAGAAAAGAAAATTAAAACAAAGTAGAAAAATTGAGCAAAAAGTAGAATACAGAATTCAGAAAAATTAACATCATAAAATCACTAGTTGATACACTACATATTATCATATTAACACTAGTTGTTATAGTTACAAAATCAAAACATAAAAGGTGGCTAGGCACTCAAATATTGACAGTGCCAACACTTCTGTTCAATGATCTAACAGAAATTTAGTAATATGGTCATCTGTCTTACGCACTATACATATTATATACTTTAGAGTACTTTCCTTCCTTTTCACTTTTACAATATCTATTATATCTATTATACTTTTATATCTATTATACTTTTTGCATACCATTATTCTGTCAGTTTTTATTACTTTACACACTAAAGAGACAATGTGATATTTACTAATGTGAGTCTTGTTTATTTCACTAATGAGGATATTCTCAAGTTGCCTGCATTTACCTATAAAGCCTTAAAGATAACCCAATTTTATAGCTGAATAGTATTCCATTGTATAAAAATACCACATTGCTTTCATTCACTCTGCAGTTGATAGTTATTTTGGTTGTTTCCAAGACTGAGCTAATGCAAAATTTTCTGCTATGAACATGGGTGCACATGTATTACTGTGACATGACCTTTTCAATTTTTCTGGCAAAATTCTCAGGAGGGGAATAGCTGGAGTGAATGGAACTTCCAATCTTAGTTTTTTGAGGAAATTCTATACTGATTTCCACAGTGGTTGCACCAGTCTTCACTGCCAACAACAGTGGAGAAGCTTTTTCTTTTTCCTTGCAGCCTCGCCAACATTTGTTATCAGTTGTTTTCTTGATGGCAGCCATTCTTTCTGGGATGAGAGGAAATCCCAATGCTGTTTTAATTTTCATTTCTAGAATGACCAGTGATGGTGAACATTTCTTCAAATAGTTGTTTGCCATTTATATATCTTTCTCTGAGAACTATGTGTTCATATCCAATGCCCATTTTAAGATAGGGTCTTTGAATTTGGGGGGTTTGATGTTTTTCAGTTCTTTATATTCCCTGTGTTGGTGATTTTTTTGAAGTGCCAAAATTTTTAGTAGTATGATATCTCCATTATTGATTCTTTGAAGTATTTCCCGTGCAGATTGCATTTTATTCATGAATTCTCTCCCTACCCTGATGTCTCCAAGATTTTTACATACTTTGTCTTCCAGGAGACTTAGTGTTTCTGTTTCTGTTTTAATATTTAGATCCTTGATCCATTTTGACTTTAGTGTATGGTGATAGGCATGGCTCTATTTTCAGTCTTCAGCAGGTGGAAAGCCAATTTTTCAAAAACCATTTATTAAAGAGGCAGTCTTTTTTCCAGTGATGTTTAGCCCCTTTGCCAAATATAATTTGGCTAAATGTCTTTGTAGTAGTGTTTACATTTTCTAATCTGTTCCATTGATACTCAAGGTCTATTTCTTTTCCAGTACCATGATGATTTTATTACTGTGGCTTTGTAGTATAGTTTCAAGTCAGGAATTGAGATGCCTCCTGCCTTGCCTTTTTTGCCCAGAAATGCCTTTTCTATTCTAGGTTTCTTCTGTTTCCAGATGAATTTTAGGAATATTTTTTCTAGATCTGTAAGGTATGTTAATGTTATTTTGATTGGGATTGCATTGAATCTGTATAGCAGTTTTGGGAGTATGGCCATTTTTACAATGCTCATTCTTCCTAATCAAGAGCAAGAAATATCCTTCAATTTTCTAATATCCTCTTCAATCTTTTAGTGCAGTATAATTTTCAGCATATAGAACTTTCACATTCTTTGTTGGGTTGATTCCTAGGTATTTCATTTTTTAGATGCTATTGTGAATGGGGATTTTGCTTAATTTCTCTCTCATTTGAGTTTTTTCTTTGTGTACAGGAATACTATTGATTTTTGAGGGTTGACTTCATATCCAGCTTTTCTGCTGAATTTATTACCTCTAGTAGTCTTTTAATGGAGTTTTTAGGGTCTTCTATATAGAGTATCATGCCATCTGCAAATAATGATAATTTAACTTCTTCTTTTCCTATTTTTTTTCTTTTATTTCTCCCTCTTTTTGATAACTCTGGCTGATATTTCCAGAACTATTTTTAATAAGAGTGGTAACAGTGAATAAGAGTGGTAATAGTGGACATCCTTGTCTTCCTGATTTTAGAGTGAAGGCATTAAGTTTAGTATAAGGTTGGCTTTTGGTTTGTGATAGATGGGCATTGTGAGATTGAGGTACATACCATCTATTCTGAGTTTCTTTAAGATTTTTATTGTGAAAAGGTGTTGGACTTTATTTAAAGCTTTTTCTGTGTCTATTGAGATGATTTCGTGATTTTTATTTTTGGCTCTGTTGATGTGTTGTATTACATTTATTGATTTGTGTATGTTGAACCATCCCTACATTCCTGGAATAAATCCCATTTGGTTGTGGTGTGTAGTCTTAATGATTTGCTGCATAGAATTCATATCTTGCATGTCCATGGCATCAATCACCATTAGACTAACCTGCAGATTCTATAGGACAGTGGGTCAAATATTTAAATTTTTCTATCAAGATTTACCCTGAGTATTTTTATTCCTCCACTTTTGATTAAATATTCTTGCTTTCTTGTAATCTGGAACTTTATTTTAAAAGGTTAAAATAAATAATACAAGAAGAAGACAAGATGGCTGATCAGTGAGCAACAGAATACAAAGCCTCCTGGGAGATACAATTCATATGCCAGAACAAAACACCCTGGAGAGACTGAGACAGAGGGAGATGGATTCTCTTGACACAGGAAGAAATTAAAACTTAAAAAAGCTCATCAAATACTTTGGAACTACAACTGAAGCAGCTAAAAACTATGGGACACAGTGTTTTCACAGTGGCCCACCAAGTGTACACCATCTTGAATCCGTGCTTGCAGGCAGAGCCACACAAACTCATTCCTACTGCCACTCACAGGAAGTGCAGCAGCGCTGAAGTTGGCGGTTGGTGAGCCCAACGGAGAACAGAGAGTGGAGCTGGTGAAGGGACCTTCATTAATCCATGGTCAGTGCTGGGAGTAAGACCTCCCCCCATGGGAAGGGCGCAATGAGGTGGGTGACATATTAGCATTGGGCAGGAGGAGCCTGAACTGGGAGTGACAGTGACTTCGGTTAGTTGCTCCCTCCCCAGAGCAGATTCATGTGATTTTCTTGGACTGGGCCACACCCCTGGCTGGGACACAATGAGATATCCCAAATTGATTCCCTGTGCCTAGCACACAGGGACCAGGTGATTGCCCCTGAAGTTTGGCTGGCCGAGTGAGGAGGAGCAGGCATATGCAGCCTGCTTACACTTCAATGACAAGAGCAGGCAGGAAAAGGTGGAGTTCCTTTGCCAGCATGCTTCAGAGGAAAGATGGCCAACAGGGAAGGGGGATGGGACCTGCACTGTAACCTGTGTGGGGGAAGCCAGGACCATGACAGGAGAGAGAGGCAGGAGGAGGGCCCCAGCCCAAAACCCTGAGAGCCCTGATCCAAGAGAAGGAAAAGCAAAGGAGACAGAGGGTGGCAGACATGCAACATCAGACATTAAGAGATATCTTCAGGACCTTGTTGACAAGCTCAAAACTGAAATATTAAATCAGGTAAAGCAGGATATGAGTAGAATAATAAAAGAAATGCTCTTAGGAAGCATCTCTCAGGATGATACAGATGAAGGAAGGGAGGAACACACAAAAAAAGAGAGAAACATTTGATAAAGAATATAAAGAAAATATAGAATACATGAAGCAGATTCAAAGAGACTACCAGGAAATTAAAACCGCCATTGAAAGCTGGAAAAACACCTTAAAAGAAACGAAGGATAGACTATCAAAACTTGAAGACAAGTTTGCAATGTGTGATCATGAAAGGAAAGATCTCTTAAAAATAACAAGGAAGCAAGCAGTAACAATAAAAAGGCAGAAGATGACAAGAGAATCTACAATTTAAGAATAAGAAATGTGAACGAAGAAGCAGGAATACATATAGGTGAGTAACAAAGTCTATTCACAGAAATAATTAAGGAAAACTTCCCAAGCATGGGAAAAGAAAATGACATTCAGTTGTGTGAGGCATACAGAACTACAGCCACCTACAAACAAAACAGAACTACACCCAGACATGTAATAATCAAGATACCAGAAGTTCAATATAAAAACAGAATAGTAAAAGCCATCAGAGAAAAGAAACAG
Organism: Hydrochoerus hydrochaeris; assembly: GCA_004027455.1. Lineage (NCBI taxonomy): Eukaryota > Metazoa > Chordata > Mammalia > Rodentia > Hydrochaeridae > Hydrochoerus > Hydrochoerus hydrochaeris. The sequence continues at coordinate 68,955 of PVLA01005730.1, forward strand.
ATTACCTATAAAGGTAAGCCCATCAGAATCATGGCTGACTTCTCGACATAGACCATCAGATCAAGAAGAAATTGTAGTGAAGTCTTCCAACTCCTGAAGGAAGGTGGTCTCCAGCCCAGATTGATGTACCCTGCAAAACTGTCACTAGAAATTAATGGAGAAACAAGATGCTTCCATGACAATGAGGAACTGGGCGAGTTTGTGACCACCAATCCAACCCTGCAGAGAATACTGAGGGACATTCTAGAGAGAGAAAAAAAAATACCAGGATTTTAGGAACAGTGGCAGAAAGGCCTCAATGAGTGGGGTAGGCAGTAGAATGAAGGAGAAAACTAAACAAAGGCAGAAAAGTAGCATAGCAGAAATGAGGCAGAGAAGGATAACTAGAAACTCTAACATAGATGGCCTTGATATGCTACACTGTTAATAGTGCACCAGGATTTAAAACACACATTACTCACACTACTCTGCTTAGATGCATTATATTTTGTTCAGTCATTCTACCTGTACTAGATTTGAAGGCACAGACAGTAATCCTGCAAATAACAGGATATATTACGGTAATCATCCTTAATTTCCTATTAATTTAATGCTCGGTAAAACCTGCACAGTTTTACCATGACTGATTGTAATTGAATCTGGTTTGTTGGATCATTGTTTTGTATTGATAGATTTTATTCAAAGCTGTTATGATTGAGAGTATCAAGTCTGAGAGTATAGGAAACTGCACTTAAGATGACAAGATCTACTAGAATATCCACTCTGGTTTAATTATTACCTGCCTTTGAAGTTTTATACTGTCTACAATATTTTATTTTTACTAATAGTGTTACGTGCTTCTATATTCAATTATACTGCTATATTCAATTATGCCTGATGATATAAACATTCTATTGAAGATAATAAGAAACAACACAGTAATCATTGTAGATCACCTTGTACTGTGGTTTTATAACACTTTTGGTTTCATATTTTTATAGGAATTTGTCTGTTTTTTTTGTCTTGCTAAGTTTTGCTTTTCCCTCTAATACAGAAAGGGTAGAAATACATGTAGAGATTCATGCATGCATAGCAGTTCACACTCTCACTGTTTGACTATCTACTTTTTATGCTTTAATTTTGTAAATTGAACAACTATTTCTAAGAGGATAATATGTAATTTATTAACTTGTGATTTCTTATTGTTTATCTTTTTTTGGAATTCTGTATTATCTCTACCCTTTATATGCTTTTATTTCTCTTTAAATAAAAATTTTTATAATAAATAAATAAATACTACAATGGTAGAGGCACATTATCATGAATTTGTCTAACTCCACACCAAAAATAACCTTAATGAAAACTGTGGACTTTGAGTGATAAATATATGCCATTGTAGGCTCATTAATTATAATAAAAATAGTATTCTGCTTGGAGATTTGGATGATTTGAGAAGGCTGTGCATTAGTGGGTACAGGGGATATAATTTAGGAAATCTCTACCATCTTCCTAACTTTGCTGTGAATCTAAAGCTGCTATAAAAAATAAAGTTTGTTATGAATCAATACAGAAGAATGGATTTCAATGTATAAATTTTTATTAATTTTAGTCCAATTGGTTGGTACTTTGTTTCATGAAAAAGTTTAGGTTGTCCCAAAATAACTAGTTAATTAAAATCAGTGTCCAATTTAAAACCTTAAACAAATGCTTCAATACTCAATTAAGTATTTCCTTTCAAAATTCTTTCCAAATATTGCCTTAGATTAATTGTCACTGCATAAAAGAAGTTGCCATGTGTAGGAGAGTAACCATGGTATCCTTCATACTATCTGCCTAATGCATATGTAATTCATTCCTGTGAAAAGCATAATTATAATGTAACATAATTTAGTCTCCTGTGAAGAAGTGTTATTATATGTAATACCTACAATTAAATTATAGGTGCTGCCACAATAAGGAAAAAAGGAAGAAAGAAAAGAGAAAAATAAATCATTTACCATTAATTGGAGATTAATGTCAGTAACTGGCAGAATCCTATTCAAAATTGTGCTCCTGCTTTATGATCAAAAGGTGGCACTGTTACATTTATTATAGTCAGTCTGTAATTTTCTGCCCTGGAACTAGCAAGGCATGCATCATTAACCATTCTGCTTCACAGGTCCTGATATCAAGAGAATCATAGCAGCAGCTACACTGACATAACTCATTAAGAAGCTGTTGTAAATAAGAATCTTGTAGAAAATCATAAAGACAGGTTAAATCAGCTCTCCCACTTTAGAAAGAAACTAAATCCTTGTGGTTGGAAAGAAATAAATTACTATTTGCATCACAAAAGTTGGAAGTTTTCCAACAAGCTAGGAGACAGCTACAGCTAAGACTCTGGCATTCAATTCACATTTCTCTCCGAAGCCTCATATAAGCAAGGTGGTTTCTTCTCCTGTGCAATGACTGAAATATACCTATTCACCTGGTTAGGTAGGCAGAAGCACATCTCAAACAGATATGGGAATGGTTTTAACTGACTTTAGTTTCCTGATTAAAAATAAGACAAGTGTTTAAATTTCTAAATTAGTACAATTGACAGTTAAAAAGCAAAAACAAAAAAACAAAAACTGGCTGGAGGTATTACTCAGTATCTCATCAATATTTAGTGACAGTATTTGATAGTTTAAATCAAAATAGGAAAATATATTGACACACATGCAGAGGAGGTCAGGGAAAATTTCCTATTATCAGCAGCAGGAGACAAAAATAAGGACTATGTAATGCCTCTTATTTTCATAGAAACAAGATGGTTGTAAAATAAGTCTCAGTTCTCCAAACATTATGGTACAACAAATATGAGCCATATACTAAATATAACAGTATTACATTTTAGCTTATATTTATATTATATTTACATCTAGTTTACATTTTAAACTCCTAGATGTAACAAAAATGGCAATAGAGTTATTTATACAATAAAGATACAGTAAATATTTTGCTTCCTATTGGCAATTATATTCTGAGTTAAAAGACAAGGAAAATATTACCTTAGTGGTTTTAGAAAAAAGCATAGAAAAATCAGTCTGAACTACTTGTGTAATTGAATTCTTCAATTCTTAATTTTCATTCTGGCAGTGGAAGTGTGATCTGTTAATGCAATGGCATAGCACAGCTAAAACAAGCCCTATTGTCAAATTCAAATGATAGAGTTCTCTAATTATGGACCCCTATAGCAGAACAGCTGTCAATCCCCCATCCCAAACTTAGCTCATACTCTGGAGTGCAGCCTTTTTGTTGATCATTTAATGTATGTTGCAGCCAGGACAGTTTTAGTAAACAAAAATAGGATGCTTTGTGAAGTCACAGGATACTTTCTGAAATCTCAGGGAACAGATAAAGAAAATTGTACTGATACAAAAAAAAAGAGTTCAGAATTTTTTATTGTTGTTCAAGATCCATAGTAGCCAGGAAGAAGTAAGCTGATACTCTTTTGTTCTGTTTCAAGTGAAAAACAATATTTTGACATCAATGGAAGAAAATGAAAAGTACAAAATAGATGTAGAGGATGATAATAAAAGGTAGTAAAGGAGGTTTCAAGCAGAAAGCTAGTTACCCCATTCCAGTGTCTCACTTCTTCATTTTGAATTTACAAGTCTTTTTTCCTTAGGGGAGGTATTTTTTTAATGGGCCATTTGTGCATATTTTGTTCTTGTAGGTAATGTGGAGGTTGAATAACTTTATATGCCTAGTGGTTGAAAAAAGTAGATGTTAGAACTCTTTAAAAAGATAAGGAAGGGGGATCACTAATGGCTAATAGACAGTGATTTAAATAAACTGAAACAATTGCAGGTAAAGCTTAAATTCTCCTTTTCTTTCTTGATCCCATCAGGAAGCAAATAATATAAAATATATAAGGGGTAGGTATTTCTGATATATTGATGGTAGTCATGTAAAGAGAAGTTTGCCTGTAATAACTTACCTAAATTCTATCTGAAATTAATAATAATAATAATAATAATAACCACTGATGTGGTCAGTCTACTATTACTTTTATGGAATTACATATACAGTAATTTACAGCAAGACAAACATGAAAAAATCTTTCTTAGCATCTGTGTCAGGTACTATGTTATAATGCCAATAGCTGTACATTTTGTTCCTGGCAAACTTGAATACTGGAAAGCTGAAGCTTTCATACTCTCCCACCATGTATTGTTTTGCTTGCAAAAGTCTGCTTTCTGCAACTTTCAACTGAACCTCCAGCCTCTATGTGATAATTTTAAATGATTCACTAATTCATGTTTTGGTATTTATAACTGTTTCCCATGGATACGTAATTCTCTGTATTACCACTAAATAGTAGCAATGCCTTATATGTAGGCATTTAATAAATGTATTTATCAAATGTTACTGCTATAGAATCACTTGATTTTTCTTATGCAATATTCCCCCTACCATTTCAGGTAAACATAGTAATATACAAACACTCTCTACAAAAATGCAAACTTGCCCTTCCCCAAAACATAAACTCTTAAATGGCTAGTGATTAGTTAGCTGTTAACTTTAGATACAGAAGAATGATATGTGCATATCAGACATAGTGACTAAAAGTACAGTTCTGTAAAAACAAGACAAATTTTATAATGCAGGCAGTTTCTACAGGATATACAGCTAAGAGTACAGTTGTATGATATGGAAATTTGATATATTTTTCTCATGAGATTGAACTACTAAGCTCATGTTGTCAAACCTCAGTGGTATAGTTAAGCATAATATTAAATTTCAGCTAATCTACAAGTATATGAGACTTTTAAACACAAATTTAAGTAGAACATAAATCTGAATGTGATGGGTGTTACACAATGTGTTGCAAAATCTTATTAGTAGAAATTACCATGCCATTTTTAAGACCAAGTTAAAAAAAAGAAGAAAGTACACAGAGGCTTTCATGATGGACTCTTTGCTATTTAACCTTTGTGTGGTCTTTCAGAGGAAATGGCAACAGTGATTAGAAGATCATATGATTTTTACTGCTATGCAAGAATTTGAAGGTACATTTAATTTGATGCTGTTCAAACCAAAGTAAGGCAACTGTCCTAATACTTTGCATTTATAAACAACTAAATCAGATCCATTTTCAATCAGTTTAATAATATTCATTTCAAATAATATATTGAGTACCATTAAAGTGTGTCACTTTGTTTTTTTAACCTCAATCCACTTTAAGCAAAACTATTTTGCCTCTCCAATAATGTATGTTTTCATTCACTAGAATTAGAATTTCAGAATTGCAATCATAGTAACACTGAGTCATTGAGGACAATTTACACAACACATATTCTACTTCTCCTTAGTGTTAGAACTCATTTGTTGCCTTGTTTGGAGTATGGTATTAAGATCTACATTATAAGGCAAATTCTCATATGGGTCAGCTGGTTTCATTTTATGTTCTAATTATAGCAGATACTCCTAATTAACTAACTGGTCTAAAATTGTGTGCCACAGGTCATAGGAAACGAATGATGGAAATGATTCTTCCATAGCCTCATTCAATTTCTGAGTAAACAGCTCAAAGTTGAATACTCATAAACTGTAGATCACTATTCTCTCTGAAAATTAAGAACATCATATTTCTTGTTACAGTACTTAATCTCAATGATGTATACCTTTTTAATTATGTGTAAAGTATCCATTCCTTTAATATTTACTTTGTCCTATTTCTTATGGGCTTTCATTATGATGACATGAACTTAATTATTGAATTAGAAAGGATTTTTAAAATTGAATTATTACAAGTAGTCTTGTTAGGCTAATGCTCTGAATCTGTGGTATTAGCAATATACAACTACAAATTCTAAAGAAAACAAATGGGAACACATAAATGTATTGGAGCAGAGATGCACTTATACTTTGCATCCTAATATTAGTAAGATGCAACAATAGCAAGTCTGTTCATTCACATAAGTTGTATTTCCTTGGTTCTAAGGAAAGAGATATAATATTCAATACCCACCTTGATGAAGTGGGAAATACCTCAGTTATAGAAAAGATAGCACAACATATCTCTGATATACTAATTCCAATTGTGTACGTATTTGACTCTGAGCTACATGCATAGACAATAGATGAGACGGGCTAATTTCCTTAACTTTTGTATAATCTATATAATCAAAAAACTTTACTGAGGCTGTTACATGATTCTGAGATATTTTTATTACCATTTCTTAATTCTGGAAGACAATTATAAGCAATTTGCTTCCATGAGATGCTGACCATATGGCCCAAAGATGTGCTTCAAAAAACAGTAAAGAAATTACAACTACTCAGCCCACAGTGTTTGTGTGCAATATCAATGGACTGCTTCTCAGTACAGCTCTTCAAGAAGCATGCGTTAACTGATGCAGAGCCACATTTCTATATTTATAACTTCAAAAGCATTGATTCCACTTTAAATTTTGAAATTTTACTTCACAGATGTTGATAATCTGCATATCTTTCTTTTTCTATTCTGCACAATAATATTGGAGGAGATAGTTCTTCTCTTCAAGTGATTATATTTTAAGCTTATTCCCATTAACAATTGGATTAACAATTGATTTGATGGCATCCATTATATGTATATAATTTTAAACTCTATACCCAGCTCTTAGGACTGTAAAACACCTGCTTAGGCAATTTTCTCTTTTTAATTATGTCAACTAAGAAGAGACCAGTTAAAAGAACAGGGAAAGTCAATAGAAGACATAAATATACATATTGGAAAACTTTTCTGAATGGAGATGCCTAAAAAGTCCAGAAGTAAATAGGAGATATGTTAAAATGTTTTAACTACTCAGGGTAGTAGCAAAAGACTTACCAAATCCAATTCAAATTACCCTGGCTCTCATGAATAGTTAAGCACTCTATAAAATAGTTTTATCAGGCTTCAATAAATGTAGTCACTGTAATATATATGATAGGAATTGTTTTAAAATCTACTCTCATTGTTTAAGTTTAAAATCACCTGTTAACCCATATTACTATTTTGGAAGATTATGTAACCTTTGTTTCTAGTAGTATATAATAAACATCATTGCTTAACCACACAGAGTTTTGAGTATTTGGAATGCATTTTGATAATACTTATACATGGGCTTACCCTACCTACACTAACAACGTGAAGTTGAAGGAAGTTTCTCTTTGATTGATTGCCCTATCTAATCTACTTCATAAAATACAAGCTAACAAACAGTGAAAATGATACATTTTGGAAATTATCTAACATGTTACAGTCAATTATACAAACAGTAGTAATGCATGTTAATTTAGAATAAAACTGCTTTAATGATTTTTTACATGGGATATTCTTTCTAGAATCAGGACATTTTTCTTATTAAAGTATTAGTGGCACATGAATCTTAGAAGGTCACTGGAAAAGAACAAAGGGTTCCTAAATAAGGCCATAGCAGGTAACTAAAGAAATTCAGCCACTTATAATTTTGCTATATTTAAATTCTATTTAGGATGACACAGATAGCAGAATAATGATATTTCAGTTTATAATTTTGATGAATTTAAGTTTGGTGACTTTGAAAATAAAATTTCTGTCCTAGGTGACCTCAAATAGTGAACACTGCTTCCTATATTAAGACAGCCAAGACAATCCCAGTTCATCAGATGGTAGAATGCACCATGAAGCAACATGAGAATTTTATGAATTGTTGTTGCTCTATGAATCAATTAAGAACATTTTTATTATTTACTGTATCAAATATATTTTATGCTGCAAAATTATATCAAAAATGCAATCAGGACACAGTCAACATAATCCATATCAATAAGTGAGAGTAACACTCATTTGGATTCCTCACACATTACAGAATAGCGTATTTGAAAAGTGAACAAAACTACCTTCCTATCTCCTTGAAAATCTCTGGGGCATTTACAAGACTTGAAGTTGTTTTATTTTATCTTCATTTATCTTAAATGAAGAAAGCAGTAATACAATGTTTATTTTCACAACAGAAAAATACATTGTGTCCTAGGTATGTGATTCAGAATGCTTTACTACTTTAAAAATAACATAGGTCCTTTTTCAATTTATAACACACTGGGTTCTTTTTTTAAAAAAAACAAATATTTTAAAGAGAATAAAACAAAAGGGAACAAAAGAAAGCAAATCAGAACAGAACAGTGCAAGCGACACAGCACTTCATGACCAGACAACCAGACATCAACAGTAGCGACCATAATGTCTCTTTTCTTCAAAATAGTTGAGCATAACTTCACACACATTAATATCAAACAAATATAAAGCAGCTCAGAACATAACAATGCAAGCAGCACAGCACCTCACAACAAGAAAATTAGATATCAAGAGTAGCTACCATAATGTCACTTTCTTTGAAATAGTTGAGCATAGCTTCACACACAATACTATCAAACATAACAAAATAGAAAAACTCATTCAAGATAATGAAAGTATTACAAGGCATTGTGAACCAAATAACAGAAAATGGACAATGACTACTATAATATCTCATTTTCCATAAAAATTTTTTATATTATTACATATATTAAAATCCAATAAAAAGCAACATGAGAGAATCAGTGGTAATAGAAGAAAAAAACATGTTAAGACTTCAAAGCAAGATGATATTAAATCAGCAATGGCTGCCATAATATCTTGTTTACTTCAAAATAGCTGGTCATACCATCACACATAGTAAGATCAAGCAAAATAGAATAAAACCATTAGAACCAAGAAATGAAAACATTATAATACTTCAAATCAATATAATGGGGAACCATGATTATCATAAAATCTTAAGTAACCTTACAATTTCTTACACTAGGGAGACTATAAGGTATTTATTCATGTGAGTGTGATTTATTTCACTTATGAGTATGTTTTCAAATTGCATCCATTTATTTGTGAAAATATCTCAATGTGATCATTCTTTATAGCTGAGCAGAGCTCCATTGTATAAAAGAACCACAATTTTTTTAACCATTCCTTAGTTGATGGGCACCTAGATTGTTTCCAAGATCTGGATATTAAAATTGTGCTGCTATAAACATGGGTGCACATATATCACTGTCATATGATGTTTTCAGATCTTCTGGGAATATGCCTAAGAGTGGAATAGCTGGGTCAAATGGGACTTCCCATCCCATCTTTTTAGGAATCTCCAGATTGACCTCCACAGTGGTTGTACCAGTCTACACTCCCACCAACAGTGCAGAAGAGTTCCTTTTTCCTCACAGCCAATCCAGCATTTGTTGTTGGTAGTTTTCTTGAACCTGGCCATTCTTTCTAGAGTGAGATGGAATCTCATTGTGGTTGTAATTTGCATTTTCTGATGACCAATGTTGATGAACATTTTTCATGCATTTTTCGCCATTCTTATTTCTTCATCTGAGAACTCTGTGTTCATCTTGGATGCCCAATTTTGGACTGTCTTTGAGTTTTTGGGGTCTGATTTTCTTTAATTCTTTATAAGTTCTAGATAGAAGTCCTTTGAGGGAGAGGTCACTAAGATTTTTTCCCAGTTTGTGGGTTTTCTTTTCACTATGCTGGAGATTTCTTTGTACATGCAGAAACTCTTTAATAAGACGTGATCCCAGTTATTGATTCTGGGATGTATTTCCCATGCAGTTTGGCTCTTGTTCATGAATTCTTTACCCGCCCCTATATCTTCAAGATTTCTTTCTACTTTGTCTACCAACAGATTTAGTGTTTCTGTTTTAATATTTAGATCTTTGATCCATTTAGATTTTAGTTTATTACACAGGGACAGGCATGGGTCTAGTTTTAGTTTTTGGCACATGGATAGGTAGCTTTTCCTGCATCATTTATTAAAGAGACTATCATTTTTCCAGTGAACATGTTTGGCCACTTTATCAAAAATAAGGTGGTTGAGTGTGTTCATAGTTGTTGTAGTATCTTCTAGTCTATTCTATTGATCTTCACATCTGTTTTTATTCCAGTACCATGTTGATTTTATTACAGTAGTTTTGTAGTATAACATCAAGTCAGGGATTGTGACTTGCCTTGACTTTGCTGCTTAGAATTGCCTTTAATATTCTAGGTCCCTTCTGGTTCCAGATGAATTTTAGGAGTAATTTCTCTAGATCTATGAAGTATGTAAGTGGCATTTTCACTAGGATTGCATTGAATATTTGTAACAAATTTGGGAGAATGCCCATTTTCACAATATTTACTCTTCCTGTCCATGAACAGGGGATGTCTTTCCATTTTCTGAGGTCCACATAAATTTCTTTTTCGTGGCATTATAATTTTCCCTGTATAGTTATTTTACTTCTTTCATTAGATTAATTCCAAAGTATTTCATTTTTTTGGATGCTCGTGTGAAGTGTGTGGCTTCTCTTACTTGTCTCTCAGTGAGTCTGTTGTTAGTATATAGGAATGCTATTGATTTTTGAATATTGATTTTGTATTCAGCTATTTCCTGAATTTATTTATTATATCTAGGAGTCTTTCAATGGAGTTTTTGGGGTCTTCTATATAGAGTATCATGTAGTCTTCAAATAAGAATAGTTTAGCTTCCTCTTTTCCTATATTTACTCCTTTTATTTCTCTCTCTTGTCTAATTGCTCTCTCTAGTATTTCCAGTACTATGTTGAATAGGAGCAGTGATAATTGTTATCCTTTTCTTGTGCCTGATTTTAAGGTAAAGGCTTTCAGTTTTGGCCCATTAAATATGATGTTGGCTGTTGGTTTGTCATAGATGGCCTTTATCATATTGAGGTAAAGACCATCTATTCCAATTCTCTGTAATTTTCTTATCATGATGTTGGATCTGATCAAAAAGTTTTTCAGCATCTATAGAAATGATCATGTGATTCTAATTTTTGGCTCTATTTATATAAAGGTTTACATTTATTGATTTACATATGTTGAGCCATCCCTGCATGCCTGGGATTAATCCTACTAGGTTGTGGTGTATAATCTTCTTGATGATTTTCTGAATCCTGTTTGCCAATATTTTATTGAGAATTTTTGCATCTATGTTCATGAGGGAGATGGGACTGTAGTTCTCTTTTTTAGTTGGATCATTCTCAGGTTTTGGTACTAGATTGATATTTGCTTCCAGGAATGACTTAGGTAGAATTGCTTCCCTTTTGATTTCAATGAAGATTTTGAGGAGTGTCAGCATTAAGTCTTCTTTGTATTTCTTGTAAAATTCCACAGTGAATCCATCAGGGCCTGGGTTCTTCTTTGTTGGTAAGGACTTAATTACATTTTCAAATTTTTTCATAGAATTTGGGTTTTTCAGAAGTTTTACATCTTCTTGATCCAGCTTTGGTGGTTCATATGTTTCTAGGAATCTGTCCATTTCTTCTGTGTTATTGAACATTTCAGAGTAGAGGTTTTCAAAATAGGTGTTGATGATCATGTGTATTTCCACACAGTCTATAGTGATTTCACCTTTCTCAGTCCTTATTGCATGAATTTGAATCTTTTCTTTCCTTATTTAAATAAGGTTTTCTAGGGGCTTATCAATTTTATTTATTCTTTCAAAGAACAAACTCTTTCTTTAACTGGTTCTTTGTGTTGTTTACTTGGTCTATATTACATTAATTTCTGCTCTGATATTTATAATTTCCTACCTTCTTTTGGGTTTGGGCTTGGCTTGCTCTTCTTTTTCTAGATGTTTGAGGTGTAGTATCAGTTTGTTTATTTGTGTTCATTCAGTTTTCCTAATGTGGGAACTCAGTGTAATAAGTTTTCCTCTGAGGACCACTTTCATTGCATCCCACAGGTTCCAGTAAGTTGTATTTGTGTTTTTGTTTTCTTGTACATATTGTTTAATTTCTACTTTAATTTCCTCTGTGACCAGTTGATTGCTCGAGAGTGTATTATTCAATTTCCATGTGTTTGTAGGGTTTTTGCAGTTTCTTTTGTCATTAATTTATAGTTTCATGACACTATTATCTGATAATATGCATGGGATATAAAATGCAATTCTTTTGCATTTACTTAAATATGTTCTGTGGGCTAGTACATGGTCTATTTTAGAGAATGTCCCATGTACTGCTGATAAGAATGTATATTCTGGTGTTGTTGGATGGAACACTCTGTATATGTCTATCAAGTTCATTTGTTCACAGGTGTGATCCAGTCCTCTTATTTCTTTGCTGATTTTCTGTCTAGTTGTTCTGTCCTTTTGTATCAATGGCATGGGAATGTCTCCTGTTATAATTGGGTTATTGCTTGTTTAATTTTTCATTTCTCTTAATACTTGCTTTGTATAGGTGGGTGCTTTGTAATTTGGTGCATGTATATTTAAGATGGTTAACTCTTCCTCTTGAAGCATTCCCCTAACTCGTATGTAGTGACTTTCTTTATCTCTTTGGATCATTCTTGGTTTGAAGTTCACATTGTCTGCAAACAGACCAGGTACACCACTACTTTTTGGGTTCCTGTCACATGAAGTATTGTTTTTCATCCTTGGACTTTCAGTCTATGAATTTCCTTTTGGGTTAGATGGGTTTCTTGTAGACAGCATATTGTTGGGCATTATTTCTTGATCCATTCTGCCAGTCTGTTTCTTTTAATTGGTGATTGAGCCATTTACATTAATGGTTATAATTGTTATATATCATTTTATTGTTGATGTGTTATTGTTCTGCTGTTGTATCTTTACCTTTCCATTCTGTTTAATTATCTGCCTAGTGTATAGGAATGCTATTTCATAGGAATGCTAGGAATGCTATGTGTTTTTTTCCTATGTTTATCTGGAATGTCTTTGTGTATTCTTTGCAGGGTTGGTTTTGTGATCATGAGGTTCTTTAGCTGTTCTTTGTCATGGAAGTATCTTATTTCTCCATCCATTTTGAGAACAATTTTGCAGGGTACATCAGTCTGGGTTGGAAGTCGTTTTCCTTTAGTATCTGAAATACTTCACTCCATGCTCTTTGTGACTTCATTGTTTCTGTTGAGAAGTCTGCTGTATTTCTGATAGGTTTTCTTTTATAGATGATCTGTCTTTTCCCTCTAACAGCTTTTAATATTCTGTTCTTATATTGGATTTCTGGGATGGTGATTATTATATGTCTGGGTGTAGTTTTATTTTGGTTATGGCTGTTGGGAGTTCTATGTGCTTCACTAATCTGTATGTCATTTTCCATTCTCATGTTTGGGAAATTTTTAACTATTACTTCTGTAAATAGCCTCTTGATATCTTTTGTGTTGTCCCTTTCTTTTTCATTTATACCTGTCAAACTTATATTGTTTTTTTTTTTCATCATGGTGCAACAGTTGAATTGTTATTTCCTGATTCCTTTTTACTTTTGAAAGATCTTTCCTTTCCTTTTCACTAGCTGCAATCTTATCTTCAAGGTCTGAAATTCTATATTCATTTTCATTGATGTGGTTTTGGCAACTTTCAAAATATTTTTGATTTCTTGTTTATCCCTTTGAATCTGCATCATGAATTCTGTTTGTTTCTTATACTGTTCTTTCAGGGATTCTATCTTTTTGCTTTGTTCCTCTAATTTTTTAGTTGTGTCTTCTTTAGATGCTTTCACTATTTCTTTCACTACTTTTCTCATTTCTTCTTTTACCTGGGAGATTTTTTCCTGATTTGATTTCCTTAATAACTTCCCATACTTCTTTGTTTCAGTTGATATTATTTCAGGTATTTCAGGTGTGTGACTAGTGTTTTCTTCTATATACATGGCTCCCAGGATTTCTAGGGATTGGATGGAGGTTTGAGATTGCATTTTGGTCTTTCATTTGTCAATTTCCTATGTTTCCATATTTTGTATGATTTTCCAAGACTTTCCCTGTGTGCATTTGAAATCACCACTGGTACCCTTGGCTCTCAGGACTCAGGCAGCCTTGGCTCCCCTCACTGCATGGGCCTGGATCCTCTCCCAGCATTGGCCTAACACCCCTGTCACACACTGGATTCTTGTCATTAACTTTTCCCCCTTTATATGTACATAGAATTTGTAAAAATTTGAAAATTATTTACTTTACATTCCTCCTTACTTTGTAGTATTTTGTGTGTACTGCATACTAAAAGTTTGAGCAAGTTTCTTTCACTGTGTTAAAAAGCAAGGATATATTTGTTGCATTAGTTTTCTAGCTAGCACAAGGCAATATTGTATAGATGTACCTGAATCAAACACAGTACTTTGACTGTACTACTATGTTAATTTTCTTTGAGCACACCTGTACAGTTTTCTAAAAGTATGGCCACTTCCAGATGTATATTATCACATAATCATTAATACTTTCATTTCAGAATACTTACTATAATTTTATTTTTATGATGGTTTGCATGAAACCAAATTATATGTGAACTGAAATATTAAGGACATTTTTGTAACTTCTATTGACCTGCCATTTTTAAAGTTCATAACCAATAGTTTAAAAATCTTATATAAGATTTCACTCTACCATGTATCTTATAAAGGCATCTGTGTTACAGATGTTAATAATGAATATATTGTATAAAAGAAAATGTATGCCAATACAAATACCTTCTTCTTAAATACTTTTCAGGTAAAAACTATTTTCTTGTTTAGACTATAGGAAATTATTCTGAAGATAAATACTGGTTTGATATTTCCTATGGAGTCAACTAAAAATCATGACATTAGATTTGCAACTTCAGAATGTCTGTATCATAAGCAACTGAAATATTAACTCTGAAAATAATGCATGACTTAACAGCTTCAGAAAAAATTTTCTTGGTTTGGTTCTTATTCATGAAAGGAAGCACTTTCTCATAAAGGACTATCAGAGCTAATTGATCAAAACAGGTGTCTGCAGTGTATGTGTATTTTTCTCAGGGCTTTTAAACATTAAAAGAGATCAAGGAGTTGATTTTTCCCTAAAGGTCTTAAAATTTAAAGCATGTACATTTGCATATGTTTAGGAAAATTTGATTGCAATTTTCTTGAAGGAAATTGTATGTACGCAACACTCCCAAATTTGCTGTGAATTTTTCTTTAAATTTCTTTTATCTGCCTTACAAAAAAGTAGTTCTGGCTCACTTTTAAAGTTACTAGCTGTTGTTTAAAGAGAGATAAGAGGAAAGATGCATTTTGGAATAATATATTTCTCTCAGTAATATAAACTGTTAATTTCTTATTCAAGATAAATAGAAAAAAATTATTATTTCACCACTGAGATACAAAGTATAAATAACTTAAGTTTACCTAAATGTACTATATGTTAATTTTGTCTGTAGTTATATTAAGTGATATGATTTATTGGATAAGTCACATTCTAAACTGAGATCCTCAAAGAATTACTTAAAAAATAAGAGTTTTATGAAATAGAACCAATTTTACCAATATAACTATCATTGAAAGAATAAGTAAATCTTCACAAAAGTGTTCAGTAAATAGATTGAAAAATGTTATGGTTAGTTAATATTGTGAAAATAATTACATCCTGTATAATAAACTAATCCAGTTCCTGATTTGTTCACTGAAAGTGCTAGAGAGAGAGAGACAGAGACAGAGACAGAGACAGAGACAGAATGTAAACCTGCTTGATTTTGTAATATGTTTTCCTCTGTGTTATTTTTCTGTTCCACATAATCAATATGGAAATTTTCAATACAGCCCTTAACCACTAAGCTGTAATAAACTATTCATGATCCTTATCCCAATTTCATTGGAATAAGAGATGTCTAGAATATTGAAAGAACACAGCTCCAGTGTCGCAGAAGCATGGCCTGTCTCCCACCCATTCCTCTCTGAAACTCTTCCCCTGTTGTCTTTTCACCTGCCATGAACTAAGCACTTGTGTTGTATCACACCCTTCTTCTGTGATGTTTCTGCCTTGGAGATTTACATGGACTAAATCTCTTTAGTTGAAATTGTGAATCACATCAAACCTCTTCTCCTTTAAATTGTACATGTTGGATATTAAGACCAGGTAATGGGAAAGCTGACTAAAACACTATTGTTTCGCTGAACTGAAGGCAGGAAACATCACTGAAGTGCTCCAATATCACTACCAAATCTTGTAAAACCATAAACAGAAACAGGATATGAGTCAATAACTGAGAGACAAAAGTATTGTCAACTAGCAATAAAATTCTGGTATTGTTTTCAAGGATAATAAAGCTTATCTATGCAAAGAATATTCATTTAATTATTTAAATAAAAAATAAAGGGAAATTTAGTGGACAATTTGATCAACAAACTTAAAGAAATTGGAAGAATTATGTGTCATTATAAGATATTGTGATGCTTATTGTGTCAGCTTGGATATTTAATTAAACACTAATGAAGGTGTTAAGTATAGTTACTTTGTAGATATGGTTATCATCAATAATCAGTTGATTTTACTCATTTTAATATTTAATTTTTATTTTACAGAGAATAAAATAAGAGGACAGAAAAAAGCAGATAAGAACAGAATAATGTAAGCAACACAGCACTTCACAAGACAACTGAATAATAACAGTAGCTACCATAATGTCTCTTTATTTGAAATAGTTGAGCATAGCTACACACACAAGAATATTAAATGTAACAAAACACTATAAAACCATTCTAGAGAATCAAAGCATTACAGGGATTGGAAGTCCCATTTGATCCAGCTATTCCATTTCTAGGCATATTCCCAGAAGAACTGAAAACATCATACCACAGTGATATATGTGCACCCATGTTTATAGCAGCACAATTTGTAATAGCCAGAACTTGGAAACAACCTAAGTGCCCATCAACTGAGGAATGGATAAAAAAATTGTGGTATTTTTGTGCAATGGAGTAATACTCAGCTGTAAAGTATGATCACATGGAGATATTTATAAATAAATGGATGCAACTGGAGAACATACTCATAAGTGAAATAAACAAAACTCCCATGTTTAAATATAGTATAGTGTCACTAGTGTAAGAAATGGTAAGAGTATATAAGATTTTATGGTAATCATGATTCCCCATTACATTGCTTTAAAGCCTTATAATATTTTCAGTCATTAGTTGGAATGGTTTTATTCTGTTTTGTTTGATTTTATTATGTATGATTGTATGAACAGCTATTTTGAAGAAAACAAGACATTATGGCAGCCATTGCTGATTTAATATCATCTTGCTTTGAAGTCCTACCCTGCTTTTGTTCTTCTGTTACCATTGATTCTATCATGTTATGTCTTATTGGATTTTAATATGTATGATAATATTGTTCATTTTCTGTTGTTTGGTTCAGCATCAGTTGATTTTAAGTAGCAAAAATAACACTGAGGAGGGAGAAGTCAGGATGGCCAATCAGTGAGCAACAAAATACAAAGCCTCCCAGGAGAAACAACTCATTTGCCAGAATAAAACACCCTGGAAAAACCCAGACAGAGGGAGATGGATCCTCTTGACACAGGAAGAAGTTAAAACATAAAAAAGCTCCTCAAATACATCGGGATTTCAACTGAAAGAGCTAAAAATTAGAGGACACAGTGTTTTCATTTGCAGCAACCCACCAAGCTTGCAATGGTCTGAATCCGCACCAGCTGGCCAGCAGAGCCACCCAAACTGGTTCCCGTCACCACTCACAGGAAGCACAGCAGAGCTGAAGTCGGGGTTGGTGAGCCCAACAGAGGGTGGAGCCAGCAAAGGGACCTTCATTAATCTACAGTCAGTGCTGGGAATGAGACCCCCCCCACACGGGAAGGGCTTGACCAAATGAGAAACATGTTGGAATTGGGGAAGAGGATCCTGAACTGGGAGCAACAGTGACTTCAGTTGGTTCTTCCCTCCCCAGAGCAGATTCACAGGATTTGCTTGAACTGGGCCATGCCCCTGGCTGGGACCCATTGAGCCATCCCAAATCAATTCCCTGCACCTAGCAAGCACTAACCAGGTGAAGGCCCCTGATGTTTGGCAGGCCAGGTAGGGAGGGGCAGGTATACGCAGCCACTGCTCAGTGACAAGAGCAGGCAGGAGAGGATGAAGGTCCCTCACCAGCATGCTTCAGAGGAAACATGGCCAATAGGGAACAGGGCTGGAATATCCACTGTAACCTGTGTGGAGGAAGCCAGGACCATGACAGGAGAGAGAGGCAGGAGGAGGCCCCTAGCCCAGAACCCTGAGAGTGCTGATCCAGGACAGAGAAAAATGAGGGAGACTAAGGGTGACAAACACGCAACATCAGACATGGCTTCAATGGACATTAAGAGATATCTTTGGGACATTGTAGACGAGCTCAAAACTGAAATATTAAATCAGGCAAAACAAGATATGAGTAGAGTAATAAAAGCAATGCTCTCAGGAAGCATCTCTCAGGAAGATACAGATGGAAGAAGGGAAGAACACAAAAAAAGGAGAGTAAAGTTCGATAAAGAATATAAAGAAAATATAAAATACATGAAGCAGATTCAAAGAGACTACCAGAAAATTAAAAACTCCATTGAAAGCTGGCAAAATGCCTTAAAAGAAACTAAGGATAGACTATCAAAACTTGAAGACAAGTTTGCAATGTGTGATCATGAAAGGAAAGATTTCTTAAAAATAACAAGGAAACAGGCAGTAACAATACAAAGGCTAGAAGATGAAAAAGAATCTACAATTTAAGAATAAGAAATGTGGATGAAGAAGCAGGAAAATATACAGGTGAATTACAAAGGCTATTCATGGAAATAATTAAGGAAAACATCCCAAGCATGGAAAAAGAAAATGACATTTGGTTGTGTGAGTCATACAGAACTCCAGCCACCTACAACCAAAACAGATCTACACCCAGACATATAATAATCAAGATACCAGAAATTCAATATAAGAACAGAATATTAAAATCCATCAGAGAAAAGAAACAGATTACCTATAAAGGTAAGGCCATCAGGATCATAGCTGACTTCTAGACACAGACCATCAAGAAGAGCTTGGAGCAAAG
This sequence comes from Hydrochoerus hydrochaeris, assembly GCA_004027455.1. Lineage (NCBI taxonomy): Eukaryota > Metazoa > Chordata > Mammalia > Rodentia > Hydrochaeridae > Hydrochoerus > Hydrochoerus hydrochaeris. The sequence goes on from PVLA01005730.1 coordinate 87,778, forward strand.
TATTCCAAGCCCTGAAAGAAAATAACCTCTAGCCCAGATTGATGTACCCTGCAATACTGTCACTAGAAATTAATGGAGAAACAAGATGCTTCCATGACAAAGAGGAACTGGGGGAGTTTGTGACCACCAATCCAACCCTGCAGAGAATACTGAAGGACATTCTAGAAAGAGGAAAAAAATACCGGGATTTTAGGAACAGTGACAGAAAGGCCTCAATGAGTGGGGCAGGCAGTAGAATGAAGGAGAAAACTAGAGAAGCAGGCAGAAAAATAGCATAGCAGAAATGAGGCAGAGAAGGATGGCTAGACTCTCTAACATAGATGGCCTTGATACACTGTATTCTTAATAGTGCACCAGGATTTAAAACCCACATTATTCACACTACTCTGCTTGGATGTATTATATTCTGTTCCAGTCATTCTACCTATACTAAATTTGAAGGCACAGACAGCAATCCTGAAAATAACAGGATATAGTATGGTAATCATCCTTAATTTCCCATTAACTTAATCTAAAGCTCTGTAAAACCTACACTATTTTACCATGACTGATCATAATCGAATCTGGTTTGTTGGATCACTGTTTTGCATTGATAGATTTTATTCAAAGCTGTTATGATTGATAGTATCAAGTCTGAGAGTATAGGCAACTGCACTGAAGGTGACAAAGTTGACTAAAATATCCACTCTGATTTGATTATTACCTGCCTTTGAAGTTTTATACTGTCTACAATGTTTTATTTTTACTAATATTGTTATGTACTGCTATATTCAATTATACTGCTATATTCTACTATGCCTGAAGATATAGACAATTCTATTGAAGATAATAAGAAGCAACATGGTAATCATTGTAGATTACCTTATACTGTGGTTTTATACACCTTTTAGTTTTCTTGTTTTTATAGGAATTTGTTTCGTTTTGTCTTGTTAGGTTTTGTTTTTCCCTCTGATAAACAAAGGATAGAAATACATGTAGAAACTCATGCATGAGTAGCTGTTTACAGTCACACTGTTTGAATATCTACTTTGTATACTTTAATTTTGCAATTTGAATAACTAAGAGGACAATATGTAATTTATCAACTAGTGATTTCTTACTTATCTTTTTTTGAAATTCTGTATTGTATCTACCCTTACATGCTTTTGTTTCTCTTTAAATGAAAACATTTTTTAAAAATTACTGAAAAAAATACACTGAAATTTGTGGACAACTCTCATCCAATCAATGGAAAGGCCTTAGGAGCAAACAACAACAACAACAAAAAGATTTACCAAGAAGAAATTCTGCCTGAAGAGTACAGGCTAAAGACCACACCATCATTCCTTCCTGACTTTCCAGCCTATCATGCCTATAACTTACAGATTTTATTTCTTCAAAATTACACAAGCAAATTCTTAAAATAATCATCCTCCTCCCCATTCCTTTCTATGTGTTTATTTGTGTATGTGTGTTTGCATGTATGTATGTGCATATATAGATAACAAACTTACTAGCTAGCTAAAAATAGAGATATATCTTATTGGCTGTTTCTTCCTCTGAAGAACCCTCACTGATATGGATATTTGCACACATGCATCATCCACTTTCAACATTTTTCCAAATGGAAATTACATAAATTCTTATTTGTAAATTGCCTACTAATTAATATGACTCATTATCCTCACCAAAAATTGTGTCTTATAATTTATAACATGGTTCAGTACACAGAGGTCAAAATCCAGTTGAAGTCACATCTAAATATAACTCTGATTGAAAAAAAAACTGAAATTTTTGTTCTACAACAAGAACTTTCACACAGTAATTTACACATAGCCAAACAAATTGATCTAATGTTAAGTCATGTCATGCTGTTAAGTGAAACTATCAGACCATTAAGGAATTGATAAATGAATTACTTCAAATTTCTTCAGGTTATTTAGAAGCAATAACCTGAAAATAATTTTAAAGATAAGTAACCTGATCCACCATCGCCAAAAACATAGTGAAATCATTCAACTTCCTGGAAAAATTGACTGTACTATAATCAAATCTCTCATCCCTCTGGGATCTTGTCCCTAGGATAACAATGAAATTAACCAACAGCTGTGATGGTTGCACCTTGTGTATTTTATTCAACAGAATAAAGAAAAGCTCTTACTAGCTGAGAAGGACTCCACAGGAGAGGATGCCAAAGAAGTGCTCATGTTTGGGGATTTGTAAACACTTTGTTGGGCTATTTTTTGGGGTGTGCAAAAATGAGATAGTGAAACAATATAAGTACTGCTTTTAGCTAGGCTTCTGATGTCAGGAAGAGTAGACTTTTCTTATATCCAAGATTCTCAGAGCTTGTTTATGTCCACCCAGGCCCTTTCCCTTTAAACAGTGGGTTGCCATTTTTAGCAAGGCCTCTAATGATAAGGAAATAGACTTCTCCTGATCTCCTATTCTCTAGCTTCCCATGCCACACTTCAGTGTACATCGTTCTTCTTGCATTTAATGTTCCCTGGGTTTATATTGGCTTACTCAGGTCCATATCCTATCTATTGCTTGTCTATCTCATGGTACAATTCCACTAGCAATGGTGCATCTAACTGTTGTTAAGTTTAAGGCAACTTTGGTTGATCTGACTGCTTCTACCTGACAGGGAATTGGCAAGACAGTAGTTACAGCCCATCACTATGAGGTCTACCTAAGGCTCCTGAATACAAACTGAGATTAGCATCCTTTGTTGAATCTGTCTGTATCAATGTCTATAGATTTAAGGCTGTCAAACGGGAAGAAATGAATTCAACTAAGAGATCAACTATGCACAGTCTAAACATTAAAAATATAAGTAGGATTAGCAATGGTTCCACCATGAGAAGTAAACAGGATATCCAATTTCAAATCCCTGCCTAGGATCTCGATAGCTTCGATAATTCTTGGTGAATCTTAGAGGCATTACCAGTTAGATTTTGTGTTGTGTCTTTCAGTACTTCAGACTGGTTGGTATAAAGTAACATTTTTTTATGAACAGACATACTGTCCCATTTTTGGCAGCCAGGAGATTATAAATTTGATATAATTTTTATTGTTTCAAGAACCTTTCTTTATCTGATGTATCTAAAGACAACAATTTTTATTTATGCCTCTTCAAGTCTACAGGTTCAGCAATTAGAAGATAGAGGGCTTTGTGGTTTTGAAGAACCATTTAAAGTGTTCTTGCTAAAGCAATTCAAGGTTTCTGCTAAGCTTCTATAGCTGACACTGTGACTTTCTAGACTCACTGAACCATAGTAGTGGTAAGCATCACCACAGTGCAGGCTCTTTGGTGCCCTCTGTATTAGAGCTATTATGCAAAACTGCTCCTTTGATAGATGTCCCCCTGAATGAGAGCTATTATGATTTTTACATAATACAGAACCCTTCTGTATTAGTAAACTGGTTATATAGAGGACACAGTCCAAGGAGAAGTAACAGAAAAGCTCCAAGTCTCAGCACTTCCTCCCTATAAAATAGTGGAAGAAAGATCATTCCCTTTACATCCTCTTTTGCTTTATCTTCTTTGCCTTCTTCTGCTCAAGAAAGCAAAGGTGGAAATCCCTGCTCCATGGCCTGGTTGACATTAGTTATATTATGATTCAACACATTCTCTCAGGTGGGTGCACCTGGAGCCTTGTCCTCATAGTGGATAGATTGGTTTGAATCCTTTAGTCCAGCCTCCAGGAGAAGGGAACATTGGTACCAAGTGACTGTTTTACAGAGAAGTAACAGTCCCTCTCCTGGTGTCTGAAGGAAAGGATTGAGACTAATTCTATATTTTTTCTGCATCACCCTATATGATAAAATTTAAGAAAAAACATTACTCCATAAATAGACTGAGGAGATAGTCATCTGAAGTTAGCAACAGTGTAACAACTGGAGGATATTTCAGACCACAGACAATGGGTCAGACCACATTTCCAATGTGTTAGAATAGGACCAAAGCTTAAGAGATCCTCCTTCAGCCTTAAATCTTCTTGTAAAATAACTATCTTGGGAACACAGGGGATGCTCTGCCAGGTGTTGGTTCCATGAAAGCTCAGGCAAGATTCCAAACATCAGGGGATCCTACTGGCCCAGTAAATCTATCAAGACATATCTGAAAAAGAGGAAGTCTGTCATACTATCAGAGAGAGAAAAAGCCCAGGACTGTTGCTCAATTTTTAAGGGAGACTTAGGAGAGGGCTCTATTGGAAAAGCCTCAAGTTTCCCTGGAAAGGGGATATCTAGAGAGCACACAGAGTGTTGACTTTTCACCTCACAGAGGAACACAGGCTGAATGTGATAGGCCAGTATAGGTTTCTTTGCTAGCTAACCAATTAGGCTGTTGGGACCCAGTTTCCACCAGAGGATCTTTGAGTGTGCACCAGAAAATAGCTCCACCCCGAGTCTCATGACTGTCACATCAGCTTTCCTCATATCCAGAGACCAGCATCAGAAAAGAATCCAGCTCCTTACATGGGCAACATTCCTACTGTCACTAGTATTCAGTATGGATTAACCAAGAGTTCACTGGAAAACTTAGGCCCTATTTCAAGAGCAAAATTGCTCTAGTAGCATTTAACTGGTGACACAGAGCCAATTATTTCTTAGCATATAAGAAAGAAAAAGACAGAGATGTTCAGTCATTCTGCCACATTTACCTCTCCATAAAGTAGTGAGCCCCAAAGTGATCTCCAAATATGTAACTAATTCTCTTCCCCCTTCCTGCTCTTGTCCCAAGACACTGAAAAATGAAGCTGACAGACAGCAGCGTAGAACAGACATAATGTAGCTTATTAAGTAGAAAGAAGAAAAGGTGTTAATAAACAGGAGGTACTCTGATGGAGGATGCCAAAAAGACAGCAAAGTTAAGGAGTTTATGTGTATGTTGTTAGACTATTTTGTTGGGTGTGCAAAAATGAGACAATGAGACAATTCAATTGCCCCTGTTAGCTCTGCTTTTGACATTAGGAGTTCACTTTCCTTGCACTCCAGATTAGTAGGGTTTATCTCAGTTTACCCAGGCTCTCTCCTTTTGAAGAAATGGGCTGTCATTTTAACTAGGCCTTTAATGTTAGGGAAACACAGGATGCTCTCTAGGATCCTGTGGCATGCTTCCGTGTGCCATTTTCCCCTTGATTTTAATTTTTTAATTTTCCCAGAGCTTACTTCAGTTTACTCATCTCTTTATCTTAGCTGTCTATTGTTGAGTATCCTCTGGCATTAGTATTTTTAACCATGGTTACATTAACCAGATCTATATAAAATAGGAAAAAATTATATTACAGGATTTCCTTGGTGATCTATTAGTAAAATATTTCAAAAATGATTATTTGATTATGTGCATCAGTGTCTTTTTAGGGCAGATACTAGAATCAATCAGCAATGCTAAATATTTTCAAGAAATTCACCAAAAACACAGTTTTATTTTTTTCACTTTTGATTAGAATACCTGATAGGCATTTTAATGTTGTTTTATCATTAAAATATTCTATTAAAGTTTTTAAATATACACATGTAATCTGTAATTTAGATTTGAAATGTTTTTCTATCTTTTCTTCTCATCTCTTCTCATATCATAAATGCATGTACCTGAATGATACTTGCAACTAAGAGATGCTATGAGATATATGACATTTTTTCTTTTTGCGACAGTGCCCAAACCTGAGGTCACTCTCTGGAAACAAGGCAAACTTTTCCACAGGGAAAACAAACATGAACAAAATAATGGGACAAAAGAAAAATAAAAATGGTCTCCTTTCATTCTAGATTGTTTTTTCTTAGGATACACCAAAACCAGACTACTTGCAAGACAATGAATATTCAATTGTATATTCTGATGTTTTACACTTCCATGTGGGATTGGCCTTAAAAGAAAATTGAATATTTTTTTTAAAAAAATACATGCAACTTGCTATTACAGAACAATTTAAAACATGTTGCAAATTTTAACTTTGAAACCATTTTAACCATTAAAAATTTTAACCATTTTCCTTCTTACTTTTCAAGTCAAAAGACATTCTTTCTTTTTGTTTAGCAAATGGTTTAATTCTCATCCCAAAAAGAATCAAAGGAAACTGGCCCTAAATCAAGGCTGGCAGCTTCCTGATGCTGTTGGTTTCAAACAGAAGCCTAAAGAGATATCTTTCTATGTTCTGTTGGCCATTTCAAAACTTGGGCAGTAAAATGGTCAATTCATTAGAAAATAATAGCTTACTACTACTACTACTACTACTACTACTACTAAAAATTAACTTTCAGCCAGATGTGGTGGAACAGGCCTGTGACTCCATCACTGGGAGGCTGAGGAAGGAGGATTGCTGTGGGTTTGAGGCCAGCCTGGGATAAGTAGTGAGACTTTGTCTCAAAAAACAAACAAATCAACTCCCCTCCTTGGTGAGCAGCTGTGATCATGGCAATCTGTGGTGGCCCAGGGCTGGAGCCATGGGCCTCTCCTGAGACTTGGCCATGCTGGGACCTGGAGTGCTGGGAAACCAAGCAACCATTCCCCTCCCTGTTTTGTTTAATCTCAACATAGAAGGAAGTATGGACAGCTATTTTGAAAAGAACAAGAGACACTATGACAGCCATTAGTTACTTTCCCATTGTTCGGTTTTGAAGAACTAAAATGCCTTCCTCATTCTGTTCAGATCACTTTTATACCATGTTGTCTTGTATGAATTCTCTGTATGCAAAGATACAGACAAGTATTTGGAAGAAAACAAGAGACAACATTATAGATAGTGAAGATTTCTGCTTGTCTAGTTTTGAAATTTATATCTCTTACATTGCTTTCTTATGTCCTGTTTTGTTCTTTGTTGTGTTTCATTTTACCCCCTTTAAAATTAAACAAAAATCAAAGGAAAAATATAACAGTTTTAATAATTCATAATCAATAAAATATTGATTATCCAGAATGCTCATTTTATTTTCAATTCATGGTTTTGCTAAAAATTAATATTGAAAGAAATAAAAATTAATATAAAAATAAGTTTTCAATGCCTATTTTTTGTTTCAAATTAATATTCCAAAAGTAGGTAGTGTTTAAATAGTGTTAAATATAATTATACTATACTTCATAAATAAGGGGCACTCTAATAAATTCAATATGTATTTAACAGTATCAGAGTGTTCTTACAAATGTACTCTGCTATCCACATTATCTGTCTCACCCTCAGAGTAAGAAAATTTGCCATGATTTCCTTCTGTCCTAAGGAAGTCTGTTTAGTATTCTCTTTTCTTTATTATTTTGCATCTTCTTTTCTGCTAATGGCTTTATAATCCAGATGGTGAAGTCTTTTACAATTGTAAAAGGAGGCAAAAGATTATAAGCAAGAGTCTGAAGAAATAAATTAAATTATAAAATGCTTAACTATTAGAGCATGTGTAGTACATTGCAACCTTCAGGTAGCTCTTGTCATTCTATGTCGATGCCAAACATAATGATCATAATTTCAATCATCATTCAGGGACTATATCTAGATTCTTTTAGTTGCATGAAACAAAGAGCCCAATTCAAGTGTCCTTAAGAAAACAAAAAGAAAAAAAGGAATCTACTGCCTTTAATTACTAAAAATTGGAAGATGGACTGGTTTTGTACCAAAGTTGATCAGTGAGTGAAATGATATCACTCATACACATTTCTCTTTTAATTCAACTCTACATTCCATAGTGTTTTTAATATTCTAACTCTGTACTAAAATTTCTATATCTATCAAATTCAAATACTTGCCTCAGAACTGCAAAAATAGTTGCAGCAATTATGTATCTATTGTATCAAAGGGAAAACCAAAAACATTTTTTGAAAGAAATTTCATTACTGCAATTTGATTTGAATCACCCTTCCTTTAGTCAATCACTATTTCTTGGGGTCCTTCATATGCTGACTAACTTGAGTCAATCAGCACATTAAGGCAATCATGCCCATGCCATAGGTTTTATAAAGGATAAGGATAATATTTACATGAGAAAAGAAGCCTTACAGCAAGAGACCCAGAAACTTATTTGTGAAAATGTAGACAGGTTCTGAATATAAACTCTTGAATAAGAAATGTGAACAGTACTTTAAAATTTAACTTGAACTTGAGTATGTTAAAAAATTGAAGTTTATGTAGTCAGTGTAAAGGTTCATTAAATATTAGTAAGACTTTACCTATTATTATACTATGCATGGAATAACATGAATAAAAAAATAGAAAAAGCAAAAAAAGTAGAAAATTTCAATACACATTTTTTTGAAATCAGTGAGAGAAGAATATTAGTATATTAAATTTCAATATTTGAACAGTTTTTTGGATTATATAATAATCACTTAAAAGTAAAACATGAGATTCAGCTGCAGTGTTATACAGAGTTAAATAACAATTTAATAATTTTTATTATGCAAAAAAGTTAACTTAATAAGCAGTTAATCCAATGTCGTTTAAAAATGAAACTGACAGAATTAGATTTCTGCTTCCAACCAACATGGAGTGACAAGGACTAGGCTAAACATTCCCCTTGAAAGAACCACACAAAATATAAAATACAGGTAATAATGATGACTGAGACACTTTCTTAGTCATCAGGTAATGAAAAATAGCGGCACTTCAAAGGTGCTGATAAAACTAGTTGATGACTGTGATTTTTCCATCTCACTATCTAGAGAGAATTTTGAATTTCAGCATGATGCAGGGAAGTTGAGTAAAAAGAACTAAGAATCTAGAGACCTGGGCAGCCATGTGTTTTTAGAATGGACTATTGGAGATAAACAGCTGCACATAGAGAAAGCTTTAGAAATCTATAGGTCTTCCTGAATTGTTAAACTGATATTGATCAGTAAATGTGTGTATAAAAGTAATATAAGACTAGAAACAAACTACCACAAAAATTTAGAAATAATGTATACAGTACTCACACAAAGCTGAAAGCAGTGCCTGTAATCACTAGTCAGACAGGAAAAAGTCATGATATATGGGGTAATGGAGAGTGTAATCAGAAGGATCTTTATTTAGGTTTTTGAAATACTTAGCTTGAGATTGAGCACTGTTTTTACCTTGCCTGATAAAAATTTTCAAGGCAAGTTCCCCAAAAATAAAATTTGTTCCAAGTAACTTAAACATAGTCAAGAAAAAACTTAAGGCATATTTAAAGGGATACAAAATTATCCAGGATCCAAAAAGATAAAATTCAAATCTGATATCCAGTCAAATAATATCATGAATATGGATACAACTGCTATAGTTACAATATATAAAAGAAATACACCCTGATGATCTATGGCACACAAGGTTAGATATAATTTAAAATAATGCATTGTATGTAGACATTCCATGTTTAATGACAAAGTTACATTTCTGAAACTAAGTCATTGAATTGGTCATTAATGGGAAATTGTATATATTATATTTATTGCTATTATCAGAACAAAGAAAAGGTCAAAGGAAGTCTAACTTGATGAGTTTGCTTTTGTTTGCATAACTCTTACATGCATTACTGCAATGTATAACAAAATACAGAATTGCAGCACTGCATAAACAATCACCAAATTTACAGTACTGTATAAACTAAGTGTAATGTACCAAAAAAGATACTGAGACTTTATAAACAAGATGTACAGAACTGTATATAAAAAAAGACAGGTCATAAGTCTGAGTCACAAGGTAAGTCTGGACAGTGTGCCTTGATCATAAGTCTGAAAAGTTGTTAAACAGGTGGATAGTCAAACAATGATTATCTGTATTTCAAAACATTAGACAAAGCATAGAAGATGTTTCAAAAGATGCCAATAAAATTTGTAGAGATAAACTATAATATTTGAGATGAAAAATATACTAAATTGAAATATGATAGGTTATATATTAAAAATCAATATGGAGATAATTGCAATAAAACTATGCAAAATGTATCAGTGAGAAGAGGAATTAACAAAATAATTGGCCATCAGTTAAATCTGAAACAAGTTAAAGCAGCCTGAAATATGTTTCATTGGTTTTGTTTTTGAAGGAAGGCAAAATGTATTTGAAGAAATAATGACTACAATTTTCTATAGTTGTTGAAAAATACAGTTTCATATATGCAAAAGTGAAATGTACCATAATAATAAAAGCACAGACCTTAGTGAAACATGTAATATTGCCCAGGGCCAGGCATGGTGTTGCACACCTATAATCCTAACAGTTGGGAGGCTGAGGAAGGCGAATCACTGCAATTTTAAGGCTAGGCTGGGCTACATAATGAGATAAAGGGCATCCTGAACTACATATTGAGACTGTGTCTCAAAAAACAAAAAATACTGCTTAAAAACAATGAAAGAGAAAATGTTATATGCAATCAGAAGAAAAAAAACCAACATACAAAAGAATAAAAATAAGAGTGATAAAAATGCTATTGAGAAAACAGTGGATGAAGGCCTTTAAAACACAAAGGGGAAAGAAAGAATCTACAATTCTAAACCTTAGTATCTGTTTTGAAACAAATGAAAATAAAGACTATTTTAGGCATATTAAAACTGTAAGATTTTGGTGGCAGCAGGCTCACACTAAAATAAATGTTAAAGGAAACCTCAAGGAAAAGAAAAAATACAACACGACAATCTAGATCTACAAAAAAACAGAATACTAGATGTTGTAACTATTTGGACAAGTGCTAAGAATGTTTAAATCCTTATTCTTTGAAACTTTCAAAGATCAGAGATTATCGTTTTTAAGTACAAATTATAAAAATATAATATAATATTTATAATATTTGTAAACCTTTAATATAGCATTTATAACACTTGACCATAATAGCTTAAAAATGTATACACTGTAAATCCAAACCACTAAAATTATAAAACAAATAATTATAACTATTAATAAAGAACCAAGAAGTAGCCAACAGGGATACAACTTAAAGCAAAAAAATTCTTACAAAAAGTAACAGATAGCTGCTGGGGTTTAGCTCAGCAGTGTGTTTGCTGGGCAAATGTGAAGTTTTGAGTTAGATCTCTGGTTAGAAATAAGTAACAGATCATAACATAATAATTTCTTTTTAATGAACTAAGATAAACTAGAATATTTTTAGTTTATGTCTTACATTGAGTAACTATGTAGAAGATAATGACACACATTATTGTTTGGTAATGGATGTCAGAAGAGATTTCTTTGACAAAGTTTAAAAATAATAAATGAAGTTATTTAACTGAAATTTTTTTGTTTTTATTTTTATTTTTATGTTTTTTAAATATTATTTAAAGAGAAAAAAAGAAAAACATAAAAAGGATACAGAATTCCAAAAGAAAAACACACTAAGAAATCACTAGTTGATAAATTATGTACTGTCATCTTAGAAATTGTTGTTCAAGTTACTAATTTAAAGCATATAAAGTGCACATTAAAACAGTGAGAGTGCAAACAGCTCTGCTCAATGAACCAACAAAAACTTATTAATATGGCTATCAATCCTATATGCTTAAACACACATGCAGTTACATCCTTTAGAGCACTTTCTTTCCACTCTTTTTTGCATTAGCAATTACACATTTTGGGTTTTATTACTCCTACAGTACTTATTACTTTTTACACTAGAGACAAATGTGATAATTACTATTTGTTTCACATACAACGATATTCTTAAGTTGCCTCCATTTCAATATGGAGACCTCAAGATAGTACTCTTTTTATAGTTGAGTAATATTCCATTGTAGAAACCACATCTTTTTCATCCACTTTGCAGTTGATGGGCATTTTGGTTGTTTCCAAGATTTAGCTACTACAAACTGTGTTGCTATGAACATAGGTGCACATAAATCACTGTGATATGACCTTTTCAGTTTTTCTGGGAAAATACCAAGGAAGGGAATAGCTGGGTTGAATGAAACCTCCAATCCTAGTCTTCTGAGTAATCTCCAAACTGATTTTCATAGTGCCTGCACCAGTCTACACTACCAACAACAATGGAGCAGTGTTCCCTTTTCCCCACAGCCTCGCCAACATTTGTTATCAGTTGTTTTCTTGATGGCAGCTATTCTTTCTGGAGTGAGATGAAATCTCAATGCTGTTTTAATTTGCATTTCTTGAATGACCAGAGATGGTGAACATTTCTTCATGTACTTATTTGCCATTTTTATATCTTCATCTGAGAATTGTGTGTTCATCTCAGATGCCCATTTTTGGAGAGGGTCTTCGAATTTGGGGGGATTGATGTTTTTTAATTATTTATATGTTCTAGATGTTAGTCCTTTTTCTGAGGGGTTGCTGGCTAAAATTCTTTCCCATTTGGTGGGTTTTCTTTTCACTCTGTTGGTGATTTTTTGAAGTGCAGAAACATTTCAATAATATGAAATCCCAGTTATTGAATCTTTGAAATATTTCCTGTGCAGTTTGCATTTTGTTCATAAATTTTCTGCCTACCCCTATATCTCCCAGACTTCTTCCTACCTTGTCTACCAGCAGATTTGCTTTGTTGCCCAGAATTGCCTTCACTATTCTAGGTCTCTTCTGTTTCAAATAATTTTAGGAGTGTTTCTCTAGATCTGTGAGACATGTTAATGGTATTTTATTGGGATTGCATTAAATCTGTATAACAGTTTTGGGATTATGGCCATTTTCACAATATTGTTTCTTCCTAGCCAAGAGCAAGGAATATCCTTTCATTTTCTAATATCCTTTTCAATCTCCTTTTTTAGCATAGCTAAAAGTAAAACTCAGCTCTAAAAAAGCATGATCTTGAGGCCTTCATAGGTAAAGAGAGACAACTTGAGAATATCCTCATTAGTGAAATAAATAAGAATTGCATTTATAAATATCACATTGTATCTCTAGTTTAAAAAGTAATAAGAAATATAGGAGTAAATAAACCCAAAATGTGTAATTGCTATTGTAAAAAAGAGAGGAAAAGGGCACGATCTAAAAGATGTAACTGCATGTATGTTTAAGTGTGAAGGATTGATAGCCATATTACTAAGTTGTTGTTGGATATCTGAAGAGATCTGTTTTCAGTATCACTCTTTGAATGTCCCCTTTTATACTTTAATTTTGTACCTTGAACAACTATTTCTAAGAGGATAATATGTAATTTATCAACTAGTGATTTACTGTTTGATTTTTTTTAAATTCTGTATTATTTCTACCCTTTTTCTGTTTCTTTGTCTTTAAATAAAAAATAATATTCTAACAACTTACAACATCTAAATCCTTTTTTGGAGTACTGCTAATCAAACTCAGGAACTTGGGCTAGCCAGGCAAGGACTGTGTTGCTAAACTATATCCCTGTCCCTTAATTCATTTAATATACCATAACAACAAATATACATACAATTAGTCTCTGGAAAACTGGATGTGATTTGTTGGAATTTACTAAATATTCTACTACTAAACAGTTTCATTAAAATACATGTTATTTAGGTAGAGCTATTTTGTGGATTACTACTCTGTTTTGAAAACGAAGCAAGTGACGTGTTTTCTAATTTAGGCTCCAGAAATATATGAATATAAGGCCAAGACTTTCTTCCAAAAGCAACATTTAATCTACTCTAAATTCAACGGTCCCACACAAAATGAAACCACATAGATAATGGTTTCCTAGAAGATTTTGAGAAATTATATCTCAGAAAATAATTAGGTCGGTGTTTTAAAAAGTATAAATGCTCCTCTATAAGTTGGCTTGAGTCATATTGGTAGAACAAGAATTATGGACGCTGCATGCTCAGAGATTGGATTCATTGGTATGCATCTAATAGAAGAAATTAGCAGTAATGCTTATGATATTCATTTCACATGCACTTGAGGTATTCACAATGAAGACCAATGAAAAGCTAAAAGTAGAAGCAAGTTATATAAATGTCAAAATTCTTTTCTAATTGAGTTGGAGGTGTCACAATTTAGGAAACACAAGAATATGTTTCTCAAATTTCTTGGTTGGTGCTCAAACTAGGAATTATATACCAAACACTAGACAAACCATCCTCTTCATTCCAAAGGAAACTGGCATGCAATTGTGCTAGTACCTTAGACAAACATTTGCCAAATACTTTTTCATGGTCAATTGAGGTTTTAGGGGAGTTTTTTAAAGGAAAATTTTAGATTTACAGACAATCTGTGGTAATAACAGAGATTTACACTATTCCCTACAACCAGTTTCCCCTATTGTTAATATCTTAGATGGTACATTTGTTACAATTGATAATCTAATATTTATTCATTATTTTTAACTAAAGTCTATAATTTATTAATATTTCTTTAATTTTTACTTATATTTTTGGATGCAAGATCCATTTCAGGATACCACATTACATTTCATTGGCATGTCTCACTTGGGTATGACAGATTTTTATATATTCCTTATTTAAATGAACTTGATAATTTTGTAAAATGCTGATATTTTTATGACATTCCAATGTCCAATGCTTGGAATTTATTTGATGTTTTCCTCATTGTTCAATAAGTATAATGGGTTTGGGAGAGGAAAATCCCAGAGTTAAAGTATCATTACTATCATATCAAGAATGCATACTGTTCATATAAAATTTTGCTGATTTCTTTTTAACTTTGATTATCTGATAAGGTAATGCTTATTAGGATTAGCAACTTTAAAAATATGACCTTTTCCATAATGCCATACTATCTTGTTTGAAAGGAAGTACTACTCCTAGCAAACACTTAGAAACTGGGCACCATGGTTCATTTCCTTGATGAAGAGAATATCTGCATGTATTATTTGAAATAATTATTCATGGAAGATGTATCTCATCTCCCCACTTACTTAATCATTATAACATGGTGTCATGCATATTAATTTCATCTTTTAGATTATAAGCTAATAATACCATATTATTGTCTCATTCAAATTTTTCCAGCTATGGAACAGTTGAGATTTCCAAATGGCTCACTTGTCTTTTTTTAATTTTATTTTAAGGGGAGTGCAACTAAACATAGGAAAACAGAACACAGCACATCAGAAGAAAACAATGTAAGTAACATAGATTTCAAAATAAGACAATAGGAGATCATCATTGACTGTCATATTTTCTCTTGTTTTCTTCTAAATAGTTGTCCATATGTTCACACATAATGAATTCATGCACAACAAATTAGTATTAAACTGATCAGAAAAGAATGATGAAGGCATTACAGGCCTTCAAAACCAGACAATAGGGAAATCAACAATGGCTGCCATAATGTCTCTTGTTCTCTTCAAAATAGCTGTCCATACCTTCATGTATGTTGAAATTAAACAATACAAAACAGACTAAAATCACTCTGAACAAAGAATAATAGAATTGCTATATTTCACAGCATGACACTACAGAATCAGAACTGAATACCATAGTATCACTTTTTCTTCAAAGTAGCTATTCATTTCATCATGAATTATATAATCAATACTCATAAACTGTTTAGGAGAAGTTCTATGCATATATGAGTCTCTACATGAGTACCTATCCTTTCTGCATTAGAGAGAAAAACAAAACAAAACAAATAACCTAGAAAAACATGAAATAGAAAAGACAAATAAATAACGATAGCAAAAAACCCAAAACACTGACAATATAGGTGTTCCAAACAAGGTAGTAAGAGCATAACTAGGTTGTTATTTTACATAATGATCTTCAAGAGTTCCTCAGGTCACCATACAATAATATGCACAATTGTTCCAATTTTATGAACGTTAACTTTTTGTTCCAAGACCTTATAGAATTTGTAGTATAATGATCTGAGCTATCATAAGTGTGTTTATATAATTTTAGATATTTATTCTTTACCCTTCCTTTTACTTTTTCCTCAGTTTCCCTGGCATATTATTTGTTTCACCTTTAAGCAGATTCTTATCCTTTCACTGTATTTATAGAGGATTTTATATCTTATGTACTCTTACCATTTCTTACACTAGGGAGACAATATCATATTTACTCATGAATTTGATTTATTTCACTTATGAGTATGGTCTCCATTTGCATTCTTGATAGCTGAGTAGTACTCCATTTTATAAAACATCACATCTTTTTTATCCATTCTTCAGTTGATGGGCATTTCAGTTGTTTCTAAGATCTGGCTACTATAAATTGCACTGCTAAAAAAGTGAGTGTGAATATATTACTGCAGTATGATGTTTTTAGTTGTTCTGGAATTAGGTCCAGAAGTAGAATAGCTGTGTCAAATGGGACTTCCAATCTCAGATTTTTGAGGACTGATCTCCACAGTAATTGCACTGCTCTTCACTCCCACCAACAGTGCAGAGGAGTTCCTTTTTCCCCACAGCCTCTCTAAGATTTGTTGTTAGTAGTTTTCTTTATCCTGGCCATTCTTTATGGAGTGACATGGAATCTCAGTGTGGTTTTAATTTGCATTTTTCTAATAGCCAAGGATGCTGATAATTTTTCATGTATTTATTTGTCATTTCTATTTCTTCATTTGAGAACTGTGTATTCATCTCAGATGCCCATTTTTGTACTGGGTCTTTGAATTTCAGTGATCTGACTTTTTTATTTCTTTCTATGTTCTAGACAGAAGTCCTTTGTCTAAAAGACGGTTCACTAAAATTTTTTTCCCAACTTGTGGTTTTTCTTTTGACTATGCTGGGAATTTATTTCAACATTAAAAAAACTCTTTAATAGGACATGATCCCAGTTGTTAATTCGGTAAAGTATTTCCTGTGTGGTAATATTCTTGTTCATGAATTCTCTACCTACCCCTGTGTCTTCAAGATTTCTATCTAACAGATTTAGTGTTTCTGTGTTAACATTTAGATCTTTGATCCATTTAGACTTATTAGAAATATTTTGTTCCAGAAATGAGTTAGGGAGAATTGCTTTCCTTTCAATTTCATTGAAGATTTTCAGGAGTGTCAGCATTAAATATTCTTTGTATTTCTTGTAGAATTCCACAGTGGGTCCATATGGATCTGGGGTTTTCTTTGCTGGTAAGGCTTTAATTAGATTTTCAACTTCTTTAATTGAAATTGGGTTATTCAGAAGTCTTATGTCTTCTCAAGCCAGCTTTGGTAATTGATATGTTCCTAGGAACATGCCCATTTCTTCTGTGTTATCAAGTCAATGAGAGTAGATGTTTTTGAAATAGGTATTGATGGTTTTTGAAATAGGTATTGACTGGGTCTGTAGTGATTTCACCCTTTTCATACATTATTGCATGAATGTGAGATTTTTTCCCCTTTTTTAATAAAGCTTGCTAGGAACTTATCCACTTTATTTATTCTTTCAAAGAACTAAATCTTTTTTTTGATGGAGGATCAAACTCATGACCTCATGCTTGCCAGGCAGGCACTTAAGCCGCTGAGCTAAGCCCTGGCCTAGAACCAACTCGTTGATTCATTGATTCTTTGTATTGTTCTCTTGGGCTCTATTGCATTTATTTCTGCTCTTTTATAATTTCCTTCCTTCTTTTGGCTTTGGGCTTGACTTGCTCTTTTTTATCTAGATGTTTGAGGTGTAGCATCAGGTTGTTTACTTGTGTTTGTTCTGTTTTCCTGATGTGGGAATTCACTGCGGTAAATTTTCCTCTGAAGTCTGCTTTCATTGCATCCCACAGTTCTGGTAAGGTATATTTGTATTTTTATTTGTTTTTAGATATTCTGTTGTCTCTTGTTTAATTTCCTCTGTTACCCACTGATTGCCCAATATTGTGTCATTATATTTCCATGTGTTTGTGGGGTTTTTGTAGTTTGCTTTTTCATTAGTTTCTAGTTTCATGGTGCTAGGATCCAATAAGATGCATGGGATCATTTCAATTCTTTTGCATTTAGTAAAGCATGTTCTGTGGCCTACATATGGTCAATTTTAGAGAATGTTCCATGTTCTGATGAGAACAATGTATTTTCTGAAATTGTTGGGTGCAACACTC
Organism: Hydrochoerus hydrochaeris; assembly: GCA_004027455.1. NCBI lineage: Eukaryota > Metazoa > Chordata > Mammalia > Rodentia > Hydrochaeridae > Hydrochoerus > Hydrochoerus hydrochaeris. The sequence continues at coordinate 105,579 of PVLA01005730.1, forward strand.
TGTATACATCTACAATATCTACCAATTCCATTTGTTCACAGTTGTGATGCAGTTATATCATTTTTTTTTTGCAGATTTTCTGTCTAGTTGATCTGTCCCTTTGTGACAATGGCATGTTAAGGCCTCCTGTTATAATCGTGTTATTGTTTATTTGATTTTTCATTCCTGTTAATATTTTTTTTGTATAGCTGGGTGTTTCCTAATGTGGTGCATGTATATTTAAGTTTGTTATCACTTCTTGTTGAAGTTTTCCCCTAACTAATATGTAGTGACATTCTTTATCTCTTTGGACCATTCTTGAGGTTAACATTGTATGCATACACAATAACTGCCCCTGCTTCTTTGGGGATCCTGTTGCATGGAGTATTATTTTCCATCCTTTGACTCTCAGTCTATAAGTTTCCTTTTGGGTTAGATGAGTTTCTTGTATACAGCATATGATTGGGTGTTGTATCTTGACCCATTCTGCCAGTCTGTTTCTTTTAAATGGCAAATTGTGGCCATTTACATTAATGGTTATAACATATATATTGGTTTAATTTTCACATGTTATCTTTCTGATATTGGTTCTTTACCTTTCCACTCTGTTTAATTGTTTTTCTTGTTTTGTGGTTTTTTTCCTATGTCTATCTTGTCTTTCAGTATTCTATGCAGCATTGGTTTGGTGTTCATAATATTCTTCAGCTGTTCTTTGTTGTGGATGTATCTTAATTTCCCCATGCATTTTGAAGGACAGTTTTGCAGGTTATATCAGTCTGGGTTGGAAGTCGTTTTCATTTAGGATCTAAAATACTTCACTCAATGAACTTCTTTATTTCATTTTTTTTTTGTTTTGAGAAGTCTGCTATAATTCTGATAGGCTTTCCTTTATGGGTGATCTGTCTCTTCTCTCTAGCAGCTTTTAATATTGTATTCTTATGTTGGATTTCTGAGATGTTGATTATTATATGGCTGAGTGTATTTTTATTTTGGTTGTGGCTATTTTGAGTTATATATGTTTCACTATCTGTATATCAGGTCACATTCTCATTTTTGGGAAATTTTCAGCTACTACTTATGTAAATAACCTCTTGTTATCACTTGTGTTGTCACCTTCTTTTTCATCTGTACCTATCAATCTTATGTTGTTGTCCTTTTTGCAACATCTTGCAAGTATTGAATTGTTATTTCCTGATTCCTTGTAATTTTTAAAAGATTTTTTTTCCTCTTAAGTATAAGCAATTTTGTCTTTGAGGTCTGAAATCATATCTTCACTTTCACTGAGCCAATCATATCAACTTTTGAGGGAATTTTTGATTTCCTGTATATCTTTTTGAATCTGCTTTGTGGATTCTGTTTATTTCTTGTATCTGTTTGTTTCTTCATTCAGGGTTTTTTGCATTACTCCTCTGATTTTTTAACTTCGTCTTCTTTAGATGCATTCAGCATTTCTTAGATTACATTTATCTTTTCTTCTTTTACCTGGGAGATTATTTATGATCTGAGTTCTTTTGTAGCTTCCCACAATTGTTTATTTCTTTTTTTTAAATTTTTTTTATTTTAAGGAGAATAAAACAAAAGAGAACAGATCTAAGCAGATCAGAACAGAACAATGTAAGCATCACAGCACTTCACAAGAAGACAATTGACTATTAACAGTAGCTATCATAATGTCTCTTTCTTTGAAAAAGCTGAGCTTAGCTTTACACGCAATAATGTCTAATGTAACAAAGTAGAATAAAACAACTGAAGAGAATGGAAGTATTCCATGGCATTCTGGCATTAATAACCAAAGATGAACAATGGCTGCTATATTATCTAATTTCTATGTAAATTTTTATTTTACTATCAAACATATTAAAATCCAATAAGACACAAGATGATAGAACCAATGGTAATACAAAAACAAAAGCATGGTAGGACTTCAGAGCAAGATGATATTAAATCAACACTGGCTGCCATATTATCTTGTCTTCAAAGTAACTACTCATATGATCACATGTATTAAGATCAAGCAAAACAGAATAAAACCATTCCAACCAATGAATAAAGACATAAGATGTCAAAGTAGTATAATGGTGAACCATGACGTCCATAAAATCTTCTGCACTCTTACCATTTCTTACACTAGGGAGACGATATGGTATTTATATATGTGAGTTTGATTTATTTCACTTATGAGTATAGATTAAAGATGCATCCATTTATTTATAAATATTTCAATGTGATCATTCTTATAGCTGAGTAGTACTCCATTGTATAAAAGTACCACAATTTTTTATCCATTCATTAGTTAACAGGGACTTAGATTGTTTCCAAGATCTGGCTATTACAAACTGTGTCGCTATAAACATGGGTTTGCATATATCACTGTGGTAAGATATTTTCAGATCTTCTGGGAAGATGCCTAAGAGTAGAATAGCTGAGTCAAATGGGACCTGCAACCCCAGCTTTTTGAGGAATCTCCAGCTTGACCTCCACAGTGGTTGTACCAGTCTACACTCCCACCAACAGTGTAGAAGAGTTCCTTTTTCCCCACAGCCACTCCATCATTTGTTGTTGGTAGTTTTGTTGATCCTGGACATTCTTTCTGGAGATGGAATATCAGTGTGGTTTTAATTTGCATTTCTCTAATGATGAATGATGGTGAACATTTTTTCATGCATTTATTTGCCATTCATACTTCTTCATCTGAGAACTGTGTGTTTTTCGCAGATGCCCATTTTTGCATTGGGGCTTTAAATTTCAGCAGTCTGATTTTTTTAATTCTTTATAAGTTCTAGACAGAAGTCTTTTGTCTGAGGGACAGTACACTAAGTTTTTTTCCCAGTTTGTAGGTTTTCTTTTCACTATGCTCCATATTTCTTTGAACATGCAGAAACTCTTTAATAAGATGTGATCCCAGTTATTGATTCTGGGAAGTATTTCCCATGCAGTTTGGTTCTTGTTCATGAATTCTCTACCTAACCCTATGTCTTCAAGATTTTTACTTACTTTGTCTTGCAACAGATTTAGTGTTTCTGTTTTAATATTTAGATCTTTGATCCATTTGGAATTTAGTTTAGTACATGGTGATAGGCATGGGTCTAATTTTAGTTTTCAGCATATGGATAGCCAAGTTTTCCAAAACCATTTATTATAGAGACTGTTGTTTTCCAGTGAACATGCTTGGCTCCATAACCAAAAGAAAACTACAGACAGACATATAATAATCATCATCCCAGAAATCCAACATAAGAACAGAATATTAAAAACTGTTAGAGAGAAAAGACAGGTCACCTATAAAGGAAAACCTATCAGAATCACAGCAGACTTCTCAACCCAAACCATGAAGTCAAGAAGAGCATGGAGTGAAGTTTTTCAAATCCTTAAAGAAAATGACTTCCAACCCAGACTGATGTACTCTGAAAAACTGTCCTTCAAAATGGATGGAGAAATAAGATACTTCCATGACAAAGATCAGGTGAAGAACTTCATGGTCACCAAACCAAACCTACAAAGAATACTGAAAGACATTCTAGATATACATAGGAAAAAACCACTAAGCAAGACAGACAGTTAAAGAGAATGGAAAGCTAAGATACAACATCAGAAAGATAACATGTCAACAATAAACCAATATATGACAGTTATAACCATTAATGTAAATTGCCTCAATTCACCAATTAAAGGAAACAGACTGGCAGAATGGAGCAAGAAACAGCATCCAACCATATGCTGTCTAAAACAAACCCATCTAACCCAAAAGGAAACTCATAGATGTAAAGTCAAATGATGGAAAACAATACTCCATTCAGCAGGAACTCAAAAAAAAGGGTGGTAGCTATTCTTTTTGCAGACAATGTGAACTTCAAACCAGGAATGGTACAAAGAAGTAAAGAATGTCACTACATACTAGTTAGGGGAAAACTGCAAGAGGAAGAGATAAGAATCTTAAATATATATGTACCAAATTCCAGAGCACCCAACTACACAAAGCAAGTATTAACAGAAATGAAAAATCAAATAGGCAATAACACAATTATAACAGGGGACCTTAACACACTATTGACACAAAGGGATAGATCAACTAGACAGAAAATCAGCAAAGAAATAACAGAACAAAATCACACCTGTGAACAAATGGATTTGATAGACGTACACAGAATGTTACATCCAACCACATCAGGACATACATTCTTCTCAGCAGTTCATGGGACATTCTCTAAAATAGACCATATACTAACCCTCAAAACATATTTAAGTAAATGAAAAACAATTGAAATTATCCCATGCATGTTATCAGATCATAGCACCATGAAACTGGAAATTAATGATAAAAGTAACTGCAAAAACCACACAAACACATGGAAATTATATAATACACTCTTGATCAATCAGTGGCTCACAGTGGAAATTAAAGAAGAAATTAAACAGTATCTACAAACAAACAAAAATACAAATACAACTTACCAGAATCTGTGGGATGCAATGAAAGTGGTCCTCATAGGAAAATTTATTGCACTGAGTTCCCACATTAGGAAAACAGAACAAACACAAATAAGCAACCTGATATTACACCGCAAACAGCTAAAAAAAAAAAAAAAGGACAAGCCAAGCCCAAAGCCAAAAGAAAGGAGGAAATTATAAAGATCAGAGCAGAAATTAATGCAATAGAGACTAAGAAAACAATAGAAAGAATCAATGTATCAAAGAGTTGGTTCTTTGAAAGAATAAATAGAATTGACAAGCTCCTAGCCAATCTAATTTTAAAAAGGAAAGAAAAGACTCAAATTCATTCAATACAGAATGAAAAAGGTGAAATCACTACCGAACATTTGGAAATACAGAAGATCATCAACAACTATTTCAAAAAACTCTACTCTCATATGTTTGATAACACAGAAGAAATGGAAAGATTCCTAGAAACATAAGAATCACCAAAGCAGGATCAAGAAAATGTAAAACTGCTGAATAATCCAATTTCTATTAATGAAATAGAAAATGTAATCAAGTCCCTATCAACAAAGACCTCAGGCTCAGATGGATGCACTGTGGAATTCTACAAGAAATACAAAAAAGACTTAATGCTGACACTCCTCAAACTCTTCAATGAAATTGAAAGGGAAGCAATTCTCCCTAAGTCATTCCTGGAAGCAAATATCACTCTAGTATCAAAACCTGAGAAAGACCCAACTAAAAAAGAGAACTACAGGCCAATCTCCCTAATGAACATAGATTCAAAAAATTCTCAATAAAATATTGGCAAACAAGATGCAGCAAATCATCAAGAAGATTTTACACTATAAACAAGTGTGATTCATCCCAGGCATGCAGGGGTGGTTCAATATACATAAATCAGTAAATGTAATCCACCATATCAATAGAGCCAAAAGTAAGAATCACATGATCATTTCTATAGATGCAGAAAAAGCTTTTGATAAGATCCAACACCCATTCATGGTAAGAACCTTACAGAGAATTGGAGTAGATGGTCTTTACCTCAATATGATAAAGGTCATCTATTACAAACCAACAGCCAGTGTCATATTAAATAGCCAAAAACTGAAAGCCTTTACCTTGAAATCAGGCACAAGACAAGGATGTCTCTTCTCATCACTCCTATTCAATATAGTACTGGAAATACTAGCCAGAGCAATTAGACAAGAGAGAGAATTAAAAGGAGTAAAGATAGGAAAAGAAGAAGTTAAATTATCATTATTTGCAGATGACATGATACTCTACATAGAAGAGCCCCAAAACTCCATTGAAAGACTCTTAGATATAATAAATAAAGTCAACGATGTAGCTGTATGCAAAGTCAATACTCAAATATCAATAGCATTCTTATACACTAACAACAAAATCACAGAGAGAGAAATAAGTGAAGATACACCCTTCACACTAGCATCCAAAAGAAAATGAACTACTTAGGAATTAACCTAACAAAAGTTGTCAAAGAGTTTTACAGGGAAAATTATAATACCCTAAAAAAATAGAACAGGCCCTCAGAAAATGGAAAGAAATCCCTTGTTCATGGATAGGAAGAATAAATATTGTAAAAAAGGCCACTCTCCCAAAATTGTTACACACATTCAATGCAATCCCAATGGAATTGTTTCTTTAGTTCAGTTGTTATCATTGCAGGAATTTCAGGTATATGGCTTACACTTTCTTCTGTATCCATATCTTCTAGACTTGCTGGGTTTTGGCTGGAAGTTTGGAATTCCATTTTGCTCTTTCATTTTCTCATTTTCATATATTTTCAGGTTTCTACTGATATCCAAAGCTTCTGCTGTGCACTTGGAATCACCTGGCCCACTTTTGGCTCCTAGAAAAGACTGCAGGCAACTGCTATCCACTTGAAGTTCACTGAGCATGGACCAGTGAGGCCTGCAGAGACCTCCTGTGCATCCTCCAGTGATTTGGGACACTGGACATGGTCTTACCAGCTGAGAGCAATGTTCCAAAGCTTCCCTTTGTGCTGGGATTCAAGTCACACACATTCAGCTCCCAGGACTGAATTCAGACCCCTGCTAGCTGCTTGGAGGGTTCTCACTTGTCTTTTTGACATACTCCAATCAATGCTGAATTTTCTTGATAATTTTTTTACATTTTGCCAGTATATGATTAACTCAATGTGAATGCTTAAGATCTTCTCAGGTGTTTTCTTGAGTGTGTATCTTGCTTGGATCTGCATGCTATTTTCTCAGTACCCATGAATACATGTCTGCTTCTGAATGCATAAAATTTTTTCAGAGGCCTTCATAACAAGTTTTCCTTGGGGTCTAAGATGAACTATTGTATATGTTGTTCTATAATTTCTTACATTTCTACAAATTTGCAGTTTCTCCATAGTTTTCATGAGCCTTACCTGCTAATTTCCCGTTTTTCCATGCTTCACATCTGATGCTGTTTTTCTGTACCAGAATTCTAAGTGAAGGGATACAGAAAACAGTTCTTCAAGTAGCTTCAGACAAGTTAAAATGTTTCTGTTTGGTCTATTCTGCTACCTGTATTTCAAGCAAAGGAATTCAGAACTGGACACCTGCTTCTTTTTTACTTAGAGAAATCTTCAGGAAGGGAGTAGAGCAAGTGGGAAGAAAAATATGAAAGTTCCTATGATTTTTATGTGGTTGTTTCTTAACTGTGTCTGGAGTTCATAATCTACCCTTTTGCCAATGCCTTTAGTGAAGTTTATGTATAACTGACTTAAATGCATCTAAGTATCATGACCAAAAATCTAGATATATATTCAATCTGCTGCAAATAAGAAACATTATTACAAAGACTAATGAATAAGTATGTTGCTCTTCAATTTTATAGTATAAAATCTGAAAAGAGTCTTTAAGATACACTTAGTAAACACCTACTTTATGAGGGCACTTAGAAACCAAGCAGCAAACTTGACACCCTGGTGAGGCTGTGTCTGTGGCCTGGCAAGCAGTAGTCACCCTACGGCAAGAATGATCAGCATCTCCTGATATCTGTGCCATATTGGAACTTAGGGTGCACAGAAACCAAGCAATCAGCCCACCTTGTGGTAAGTGGCTGTGGCCTGGCAAGTTGTGACCACATCAGGGTGGGAACCATCAGCATCTCCTGAAATCCACACCATGTTGGAACTTAGGGTGCTGGGAAACCAAGCAGCCAGCTTGCCATCCTGGTAAGTGGCTGTGGCCTGGCAAGCCATAGCCACCCCAGGGTGAGAACCATCAACCTCCCCTGAGATCCACGCCATGTTGGAACTTAGGGTGCTGAGAAACCAAGCAGCCAGCTTGCCACCCTGGTAAGTGGCTGTGGCCTGGCATGCTGTGGCTGCCCCAGGGTGAGAACTATCAGTGTCTCCTAAGTTCCACACCATGTTGGAATTTAGGGTGCTCAGAAGTGAAGCATCCAGCTTGCCACCCTGATAAGTGGCTGTGAGCCTACCAGCATGCAGGCTGAGATTCAAACATCCATCTTCCCCACAGTCATCCCCCATTAGCATGTGGGAGCCAGAGATCTGAGCATCTCTTTTGAGTTTGACTATATGCAATACAGCAAATAAGGGGGATTTCCTCCTATCATCTCTTTGAAGGCAAATATTTTTATCACTATTTTGCTCTGTTCTGATCAATGGTATTGCTCTATTCAATATTCTGGTTTATCAGTCCTATAATGTTCTGTATTTCCTTTGATTCTGATATACCTGATTGAAAGAACAACTATGGTGAAGAAAATGAGATATACTATAGTACTTATTACTATTATCCTGGCAACCTGCTGTGAAGTTCTCTACCAATTTCAGTACACTCTCTCAGTTGGCTTTGTTCCATCTTGTTCTGTGGTATTTTACTACTTTAAAAATAAAATTTAAAAAATGAATAAAAAATCTACTTTATAAAAAGTACTATGAACACTATTGTATAAAGTCAGAAAATAAAAATGCTATAGAGCTAATCTGGATTTCAAGGTACAACTTGGCTGAGTTCAACTCTAACTCTGGCCTTGGACAAATTACCCCACATTTTAAGATATTTACTTTCATCAGTCACTGAGTAAGTGTACGGATGTTACAGCCATCATGGTTTAATTTGAGTCCCAGCTCTGAAACTTACTAGCTATATAACACAGAGACAGCCACTAAACTTATTTTATTATATGTAAATAGCATAATTGATATACACACTTCATGTCAGTGTAATAAGGATTAAATACATCATTTGTATTAAATAATTAGAACAATGTCTGGCAGTACTGTTTTTAGCTACTTTCACTTGTAAAATGATAGGATAATGACTACCTTTCAGAGTTCTACACAAAATTAACAAAACAATGTATGTAATGGCTATGAAATTCATTTTATTTGTCAAATTGACCAGGCCATGTGGATACCCAGAAGTTTGGTCAAAAATTACTCTGAATATTCATATGAAAGTGTTTTATGGTAAGAATAACATTTAATTCCATAGAACTAGTAAAACATTTTGCCTTCCTTAATGTGGCCATGCCACATTCAATCACATAAAAAGGCTAATAATCCTCCTTGAACAAGAGAATTTTCTGCCTGCCTTCAAATTGAAATAAAGTTCATTTTGTTTTTTGAAATTTTTCCTACTAGGTATGTGACACAGACAGCTTAGGTTTCAAAGTGAAATACAGGCCCTTGTGAGGTTCTGAGACTCTTGGCCTTTGCCATGGAAATACACAATTGGCATTCTTTGTTCTCAGGCTTTTGAATTCAGACTGGAACTAAATTATTGGCACTCCTTCCTATCTTGATTGCAAATGCCTCCTGAAAATCTTCACACTTCTCAGACTCGATTACTGTACAAGTTAATCCCTCCCCTGCCGGTTTACTGCCAGTATGCCATAAGTTGTTTCTCTTCTGTCATTCTCCTCTGCCATGCCATAATTCCTTGGAGCCAACCAGTTATGAACTGAAACCTCTACAAAATGTGAGAAAAAGAAAACAAACATTTTCTTCTTAGAGTTGTGGGTGTCAGGTATCATGTCTCAGAGACCAGGAAAGTGACTAAGACTGATTTTGATACTAGAGAGGGTGGGTCATTTCTGTGACACTACCTAATAATGTGCTTCCAAGCCTTTGGAACTGTATATAAAGAGGAGTTTGGCAAAATTTGGAGATGCCAGCTGGAGAAACTAGAGAGGCTACAGTATAATACTGTAAACCATACTTGATAGGAAATTCTGGTCAGAGCTCAGAAGATCTGAAAGCTAATAAAAAGCAGATGGAAAAGTTTAGATTCAGGATGTTTCACTTGGGAATAAGGACTCCACTGGCAGGTAGACTGTGTGCTACATGTTTTATGCTGTGACACAAAATTTGTCTGTATTTTGTTGCTGTCCTAAGATTTTGAGAGAGACTAAAATTCACAGAAGCGGACTAGTTAATCTGGTGGAGGAAATTTCAAGGCAGCCAAATTTTCAGGCTGTGACTTGGGTACTGATAAGTGTTTTTGGTGAGTTCTACATTGAAAATCAAAAGGAAATGCCCCAGCTGAAAACTTTTAAAGTGTTTTACATTTGGCCAAAAAGGAAGTTACAGCAAAGTTAGCATCTGCAATGTCAGAGCTGAATACAGCATGGTTGTTGAAAAGATTAACCTGAAAATGAAGCCAAATATAATAGGAAACAAGACAATAGGAAAATGGCTCAAGGTCATGTGAAGATCCTGTTCTTCCAAGGCTCAAAACTCATCTCTCATATTTGGAAAATATTGCATTATGATTTCTTTAAACATATTAATAATCTTGTCTGTGCTTTCTATAGTTTTTCTGTAACTTCCCTAACATCATTTTGCTTTTAATTGGTCATCTTAGTGTCATCTAGCAACTGGTGGATGAAATCTATTCTTATTTTCTTATCTTTTATTGTAGCTTTTCTAAGTACTCCATCATAATTTACCTCTTTTTCCCCAGTTTCAGACATTGATTTTACCTTTCATATTTTTTAATTTATGAATTCTATAGTATTTTTTTAGGTATTTCTGTCTGATGCCTTTTCATGGATTCTATATCTTTGGTGAATTAATCATTCATGTTTTGTACCATTTTGGTCAATTTTCATTTATTTCCCCAAATCTAGGCATTTTGAATGATAGTTATATAAACTTTTCAGTCATTTCCTTTTTAAATTTTCCAAGTTTCCTCATCTTTTTAATCTTTTCATAAAACCCTCTTATACATTATTTTCTTCCCTCTCCCTTTGTCCCCAGTTGATATGCCTTTGCAGTTTTAGCTATATTGGTGGCCCTTAAATCTTTTTTTTAGGGTGTAGTGATTTAGCTTAGCAGTGTATCACCTGCATGGCAAGGGCAAATTACTGAGTTTGATTCCAAGTACCAAAAATAAGTCTTATTTTTTTACACTGTTTTCTTTCCTCTTTCTATAAAATGTATAACCAGCATGACTTCCTTATCCAGTTGGATATATACAAAAGTTTATAATATTCAGTTTTTGCAAAACATTCAAAAAGCATGAAATATTGCAGAGTTCCTTACAGACCACCTAGTAAAACTGTTTCATTCTACAGATGGGCAAAATTTAACATAATAAGAGATCTTATATTCATCCAATATATTATGGAGAAAGAAGATTCTAGGTTTCTTAAACTTCATTTAACTTACCTTTCAAATATAAGTAGCACTTTTATAGTTTAAGATAATTTTTATGTCAACTATTTGTCTTATAAAAAGGAACCAAGTATAGATGGCATTTTTGGATGTGCTTTCTTAATGACAAATTTTGGATTAGATACTTGTAACAGTTAGATAGACAATATGCTATATTTCTTCTTTTTTACTTTTTACAATTGATGGCATGATATATGCAAATAAACCATGAAATATGATGTGAATAAATATACAAAATATAATCTACATCATTATCTATAGAGTTGTGCAAATTTTATTTGCTCTAGTTTTTCATCTAATGTTCCCCTGTTTTTCTAACTATCCAACAATCTTAGATAAGATGGTCATCACACAGAGCTAATTCACTTAAACACTCAAAAGGAAAAAGGTATGATTTTTAAAAATATGGCACTTGCTTTTTGTTAAACAAATGAAACATTTATTCTGAGGTCTTTAAATCTGAAATAATTTGACAAAATCAGTCAGTTATGGTCTTAAGTCCTCAGGCTCTTGCTTGCATGGTTAAGGGTAATTTATTTGTATATGGCATTACAAGGTGGCTTGGTTCTTACAAATCAATGTTTCCACTTAACTGATATTTCTAGAGACAACTATTATACTTTAAATTGTTAGGTTCCTAGAAGACATAATCTTATTTTAATTTGCATAATTTAAACATTCTGCCTCATTAAAAAATATAGTACATGTAACATTGATTTAATGGATCAAATTGAATACTAAATTATCACCAAGATATTAAGTGCATGTCATTAAAGAAACGCAGTAACTAATGATAAATAAAAGCTATAAAGAACAAATGTAAAATCTAGATATTAACTGACAATTTGGTGTTGCCACATCTAATTTTACATCCTTTTTACCTCAGAATTATAAAACTTTCTTTGCCATTTCTATTGCTCTGGAGTTAATAGTAGTTTTTGTAACCAATAATAATCTACAACAGACTTTTTTTTCTCTTAGAGAAAAAGAAATATTGGCAACCCACTTAGGACTCTTGTCTGCCTCTTGGACAGAAGCTATCTCTCTCTCAATAAATATATTCTGCCCCTCCCCCAAAAAAGAACAAGAATTAATTTACTTCCAGTTTTTGCTTTTTGAGTTCATGAGTTCAGCTTTTCTTTTCTATTTTTTAGTTTTTCTATTCTTAAATACTATGCTCTTTATCCAACATAGTTCTTCCTTAAATATATATATGATGTTTTCTCTTCCAAATCTGAAATTAAAAAATAAGAAAAGGTTTCACATTTAAATAACTTCTTACAATTTAAAGAATATAATACAATGTTTCCTTAAAGATAGTCTGATTAAAATCCATCCAATTAACCTGATATTTTCCTTTCAGTATGTCAAAGATTATCTAGGTGATTATGTTACAATCTCAATTTCTTTTATGCTTTTTTGTATTTTCCCTCTTTTTGAAAATTTTCACTGCTGCATGTGTTTGTATGAGTATTATCATTTATATGAATTTGAATTTGGATACAAAAACTGGTAACCCTAACACTTTTGACATCCCCAAACTAAGGCAACTCTCTGCTAAAAACCTTGGATTTTTTTCCACCTGAAAGACTGTTAAATACTCTGAAGCTGAAAGTGCACACAGCAATTTTGATCCCGTAGTGCAGCTATGGCACATTGCTTGGAGCCTGGTAGGGCCCTGCCCAGCATCCCCCATCACAGAAGGAACCACAGGAAGTACCCCCAGGTCTAGATTGCCCACTCCCAGTCAACCATGAGTGGTCCTGAGCCACTTATGCTCTGCCTCATGAGCTGAAAGGGCACACAACGATCTCCATCCCATGGTGCAACATTTGCACATGGCTTGAGTCTGGTAGGGTCCACCTAGCATCCCCTATCACCAGAACACCCCCAGGAAGGACACTTTAGGCCATGTTGGGCCACAGCCACTGACCCTTGAGTGGCACAAAGCTGCCTGTGCTCCACCTCATGAGCCAAAAGTACATGCTGCACCTCCATCCAGCATTACAGCTGCAGCACATCACTCAAAGCCAGATAGGACCCTGCCCAACATCCCCCATCACAGGAGGAGCCTCAGGATGGTCCCTTCAGGCCTAATTGTGCTCCAGTGACCCTAAGTGCCTGGAAGCCACCTGGTAAGGCCTGACTAACAACTTCCACTCAACTGGGGAAATTGTCTGCAGTAAGGATAGAGGTTATCACTCCAAGAAACAACTGAGATCTTGCCTTCAACCTCCCTAAGTCAATACAATAAAATGAAAAATTGAAAGAACAAAAAGCAATCTCCAACTTCTGGCCCATCCAAAACAAGCTTAGGAGACATGAAAATAGAAGAAAATGTAAGCCACATAGCTGAAACTCCTGAAATGATAGCAACTGAAGTAAAGAAACAATTCCAGGAAGCTATAAAAGACTCAGATAAGAAACAATTTCCCAGGTTAAAGAAGAAATGATACACATAAGGAAACAAATGCTGAACATATCTAAAGAACACATAGTTAAAAAATTAGATAAAAACTGCAGAAAGATGGAAACCTTGAATGAACAATGTAAAAAAATGCAGGAAAAACATTCAAAAACATATTCAAGAAATCAAAAATTCCATAGAAATTTGGCAAAACTGCCTCAGTGAAAGTGAAGATAAACTCTCAAACCCCAAAGAAAAGATTGCAGATAGTGAAAAGGAAAGATCTTATAAAAATAAAAAGGAATCAGGATATAACAATTCAACAGCTGCAAGATCATGCAGGGAACAACAACATAAGATTGATAGGTATAAATGAAAAAGAAGGTGACAACACAAATGATATCAAAAGACTATTTACAAAATCAATAGCTGAAAATTTCCCAAACATGGGAATGGAAACTAACATTAAGAAAAGTGAAGTGTATAGAACTCCAAATAGTGATAGCCAAATTAAAACTACAACCAGATGTACAATAATCAATATACCAGAAATTCAACATAAGAAAAGAATATTAAAAGCTTTTAGGGAGAAGAAGCAAATCAACTATAAAGGAAACCCCATCAGAATCACGAAAGATGTCTTGACACAAACAATGAAGTCAAAAAGAACATGGAGTGAAGTATTTCAGATCCTAAAGAAAATGATATCCAACTGAGATTGATGTACCCTGGAAACTCTCCTTCAAAACTGATGAAGAAATAACACTTCCATGAAAAAGAACAGCTGAAGAACTTCATAACCACCAAACCATCCCTGCGAAGAATACTGAGACATTCTAGATAAACATAGGAAAAAACCACTAAGTAAGGCAAACAATTAAAGAGGGGAAAGGTAAAAAACCAAGAGCAGAAAGATACCATGACAAAAATAAACCAATATATATCTCTTATAACCATTTATGCAAATGGCCTCAATTCACTAATTAAGTGAAACAAACTGTCAGAATTGATCAAAAAACAACATCTAACCATATTCTGTATACAAGAAACCTGTTTAACCCAAAATGAAACTCATAGACTGAAAGTAAAAGGATAGAAAACAATACTTTATGCAACAGGAACCCAAAAAAGCAAGCATAGCTATGCTATTTGCAAACAAGGTGAACTTCAAAACAAGAATGATCCAAAGAGATAAAGAAGGTCACTACATACTAGTTAGGGGAAAACTTCAAGACAAAGGGCTAACAATCTTAAATATCTATGCACCAAATTCAAGAGCACACAGCTATACAAAACAGATATTAACAGAAACAAAATATCAAACAAACAATAGCACAATTGCAACAGGAGACCTTAACACCCAATTGACACAAAGAGACAGATGAACTAGACATAAATAACAGCAAACAAGTAACAGAACTGAATCACATCTATTGAACAAATGGACTTAGTGGACCAGTACAGTGTTCCATCCAACAACATCAGGATATGCATTCTTCTCAGCAGGACATAGAATGTTCTCTAAAGTAGACCATATACTAGCCCATGAAATGTGTTTAAGTAACTGCAAAATAGTTGAAATTATTCCATACATGTTATAGGATCATAGTGAAATGAAACTAGAAATTAATGACAAAGGAAACTGCAAAAACTTCACAAACACATGGAAATTAAAAAATACACTACTGAGCAATCAATGGGTCACAGAGGAAATTTGAGAAGAAATTAGACAATATCTAAAAGCAAATAAAAATATAAATACAACTTATGGGAACCTGTGGGATGCAATGAAAGCAGTCCTTAGAGGAAACTTTTCTCTGTGAATTTTCGTATCAGGAAAACAGAATGAACACAAATGAGCAGCCTGATGGTTCACCGCAAACATCTAGAAAAACAAGAGCAAGTCAAGTCCAAAGCCAAAAGAAGGAACGAAATTATAAAGATCAGAGCAGAAATCAATTCAATATAGACTAAAAAAACAATACAAAGAATCAATGAATCAAAGAGTTGGTTCTTTGAAAGAATAAATAAAATTGATAAGCCCCTAGCCAACCTTACTTAAAAAAAGAAAGAAAAAACTCAAATTCGTGCAATGAGGAATGAAAAGGGTGAAAACAATAAAGGTCTTGTGCAAATACAGATCATCAATACCTACTTCAAAAACCTCTACTCTCTTAGTTTTGATAACACAGAAGAAATGCACAGATTCCTAGAAACATATGAACTAACAAAGCTGGATCAAAAAAGTGTAAAATTGCTGATAACTCAAATTCAATTAATGAAGTTTTAAATGTAATTAAAACCTTATCAACAAAGAAAAGCCCAGGTCCTGATGGATTCACTGAAGAATTCTACAAGAAATTCAAGTAAGACTTAATGTCAACACTCCTGAAACTCTTCAATGAAATTGAAAGACAAGCAAGTCTCCCTAATTCATTCCTGGAAGCAAATGTTATGCTTTACAAAAACCAGAGAAAAACCCAACCAAAAAGGAGAACTACAGGCCAGTCTCCCTAAACAACATATATTCAGAAACTCTCACTAAAATACTGGAAAATAGAATGCAGCAAATCATATAGAAGATTGTACCCAATGACCAAGTGGGATTCAACCCAGGAATGCAGAGATGGTTCAACATATGCAAACCAATAAGTGTAATCCACCATATCAATAGAGCCAAAAATAAGAATGACATGTTCATTGCTATAGATGCAGAAAAAGCTTTTGATAATGTCCAACATGCATTCATAATAAGAACCCTACAGAAAATCTGAATAGTCTTCACCTCAATATGATAAAAGCCATCTATGACAAGCCAACAGTCAGCATCATATTAAATGGCCAAAAAATGAAAGCTTTTACTCTAAAACCAGGAATAAGACAAGGATGTCCATTATTTCCATTCCCATTCAATATAGTGCTATAAATGCTAGAAAGAGCAATTAAACAAGAGAGAGAAATAAAAGGAGTAAGGAAAGGAAAAGAAGAATTTAAATTATCATTTTTGGCACATGACATAATGTTCTTCATAGAAGACCCCCAGAACTCCATTGAAAGATTCCTAGGCAAAATAATTAAATTCAGTAATGTATCTGGACAAAGTCAACATTCAAAAATCAATAGCATTCTATACAAAAGCAACAAAGTCACTGAGAGAGAAATAAGGGAGGCCACACCATTCAAAATAGCATTCAAAAAATACGATACTTGGGAATCAATCTTACAAAAAAAAAAGTAAAGGTCTATTCACTGAAAATTATGATACCATGAAAAAAGAAATTGAAGATCTGAGAAAATGGAATGACATTCCTTGATCATGTATAGGAAGAACAACCATTGTGAAAATGGCCATTCTGCCAAAGTTGATATACAGATTTAATGCAGTTCCAATCAAAATGCCATTAGCATACCTCATAGGTAGACATTCTTCCTAAAATTCATCTGGAACCAGAAATGACCTAGAATAGCAAAGGCAATAATAGTCAACAAAGGCAAGGCAGGAAGTGTCACAATCCCTGACTCGAATCTACTTCAAAGCACCTGTTATAAAATCAACATATTGGCATTAAATAAAAAGAGACAGGAAGATCAATGTAATAGTTTGGAAGATGCAACCACAAACACAAACACACTCAACAACCTTATCTTTGACAAAGGGTCAATAAATTTTATTGGAAGAAAGATAACCTCTTTAAAAAGTTGTGCTAGAAAAACTGGCTTTCCATATGCTTAAAACTAAAACTAGATCCATGCCTGTCATCATGCACTAAACTAAAGTCAAAATGGATCTAAGATCTAAATATTAGAAAAGAAACACTAAATCTTCTGGAAGACAAAACAGGAAGAAATGTCAAACACATAGTGGTAGACAAAGAATTCAAGAACAAAAATCAAACTACATGGAAAATACTTCCCAGAATCAAGAACTGGGATCTTGTCTTATTAAATTTTTGGAACATCAAAAGAAATCTCCAAAAGAATAAAAAGAAAACTGCCATGGATTTAGCTAAGTAGCTTAAGTGCCTGCCTGGCAAGCATGAGGTCATGAGTTCAATCCCTGGTGAAAAAAAAAAAGAATAAAAAGAAAACCTACAAATTTAAAAAAAAATGTTAGTCTACTGTCCCTTAGACAAAGGACTTCTATCTAGAACACATAATAAATTTTTAAAAATCAGACATCTAAAATTCAAAGACCTAATTTAAAAAAATGGTCATCTGAGATGAATATTATATCTCAGCTGAAGAAATACAAAAGGCCAATAAATACATGAAAAATTCTAAGCATCATTGGTTATTAGAGAAATGTAAATTAACACAACACTGAGATTCAATCTCACTCCAGAAACAATGGCCAGGATCTAGAAAACCGCCAATAACAATTGCATGAGAGGCTGTTGGGAAAATGAAACTCTTCTGCACTGTTGATGGGAGTGTATAATGGTGTAACCACTGTGAAAATAATTCTGGATGTTCCTCAGAATGGTGGGATTGAAAGTCCCATTTGATCCAGATATTCCACTTCTTGGCATATTTCAGAATTGAAAACATCATATCTCAGTGATATATTAGCACCCATATTTATAGGATCACCATTTGTAATAACCAGATTTGAAAATATCTCAAATGTCCATCAACTCTGGAATGCATAAAAAAGATGTGGTATATTTATACAACAGAGTGCTACTCAACTATAAATAAGGATCACATTGAGGTTTTTATAGGTAAATGGATGTGACTTGAGACCATACTCATTAAGTGAAATAAATCAAACTCACATGCATAAGAAACTGAAAGAGTAAATAAGATACAAAATCTTCAATAAATATTGTGAAAGCATAAGAAACTGCTCAAAGGGAAAAAATAACTCAGGGAAAAAGAGAAAAAAAAGGAAGGGAAAGAAAGAATATAAATTTGTATATATAGACTTAAGATAGCTAAGATGATTGTACTATTAATTGTACTATTTCTTGGAACAAAACAGTTAACAGTCATTGGATTAGATCAATTTTGCATGTCTATCTGGTAATCTAACTCTTTTAAAGATAACTATGCAAAATAAGAAACTTTGTTATGTTCCTATCACCTTATTTCCAAAGCCTGTATTGTTACTGTTTTGGGTTCTTTGTTATTGTTATTTATTTGTCTCCTTTGTTCTTTGTTTTTGTTGTATATTGTTTCATTTCATTTTGTTTTACTCTATAATGCAGAAAAAGATAGATGTACATGTATAGGCTTACACATGCCTAGAACTTTTCCTAAAGAGTTTACAGGAATTTATTTTACTATGTGTGCTGGTATGAACAGCTATTTTGAAGAAAATGAGGCATTATGGTAGCCATTGAAGATTTCCTGTCATCTTGTTCTGAAGTGCAATAATGCTTTTATTCTTTGTTTTGATTATTTAATCTGCTCTCTATTATTCGAATTCAATATATGTGAAGGCATAGACAGCTATTTTGAGGAAAATAAGAGACATTATGACAGCCATTATTGATTTCCTATTTATCTGGTTTTGAAGGCCTGTAATGCTTTCATTCTTTTGTTTTGATTTCTCTTAGACTACTTTGTTTTGTTTGAGTTTATTGTGTGTGAAGGTATGGATAACTATTTTAAGGAGAAGAGGAGACATTTTGGTAGCCACTGTTGATTTTATGTTGTCTTGTTTTGAAAACCTGTATTGCTTTCTTTGTTTTGTTCTGATCTTCTTTGTCCTGTTTTGTTCTCTTTAAAATAAAAATAAAGTAAAAGAAGTTTTGTCTTCAATAAGTACAACATTCATGCATGCCTTCTCTTGTACTCAGCTGTCACAACTTACATACTCAGAAAAGGGCCAGTGAATCATGGTTTGTGAAGGCAAATTCCAGCTTTTTCTGGTTAACTTCCTCTTTTTTATCCCAGGGAGACACAAAAGGAGATTTTGGCAACAGTGGTGAGCACAGGATCCAAACATCAAAGAGGATATTCCCATATCCTAATGGGGTCAAGTTTTCATCTGGAGTTAACGCTCCCAAGTCACATAATCTTATTTCTGAGGCACAAATAGAATCATCATATAGAGGTTCAATGAGCCAGGAGAACATGGATTGGTGACTAAGAGCTAAATATGTCTAAAATTTTTATTCTTAGACTCAGCTGTTCCCGAGGCACTCTCTACATCTCTGGTACTGCTGCTTTAACAATTAGTGACTGTAGTGGTGGCTGTGGAATAAATTCAAGCAAACCCCAAAGGCAACATGGACTGCTCTACATTTCCTTTGCATGGCATTGGCTTGAGATAAAAAAGTATCCTCTAGACTTTTCATTCCTTTGCTGACACTAAATCTCTTTACTCTCATTTTCACACTGTCAATTACATACACAATATCATCAATGATTATGGACCTCTCAGACATGGTATAAATGTTGGTGGAAGTTATAATCTTAGTTACACCTACTGAAGGTTTTATAAACACAGCCTTATGCTCTTCACTGGATAAAGGTGAGTGAAGTGGGTGAATAATATATCAATTGCTATGTATATTGTTGAAAAGACAATTAGATTGTAGCTGGTTCCTATAGCATTTTGATTTCTTCTAGTCCTGATAAAAATACAAGTATAGCACGTAGTGGATATAAGTGCTTGCCATCCACAATCCACTCCAATAAGGCTTCTATTAATTTAAGAATAACCTAGTCAAAATCCATATGGATATTGTTTTGATGAATGATTTTCTAATTCTTTTATAGCAGGCCAGGTACTAGTTAAAATGTAACTCTTGATCTTATTATGGTTGATACATCATATCAACTTGAGAAGTTTAGAAATTTAACTAAGAGACAGGAGGGAGCCAAGATCTTTACTTGGTAAATATCCTCAGCCTGTGCAGGAGGAAGGCACGTAGGTGGTGTAAGTGCTACAACCCACCTTGGGGAAGGGTAGCCAGATTACAATATAGGAGAGAAGAGGTTTGTTCTCCCCACCTTTTGCTCTGGCTTCTTTTGGTTGCTGCTGCCTTGAAGTGTTGACTCTGTCATGCCCACCCTGCCTTGGAACCAACTGATTATGGAATGAAACCTCCACAAACAGTGAGCTAAACAAACATGCCCTTTCTTCATTTTGGGTGTTGATATTTTGTTCCAGAAATGAGAGAAAATTTACCAAGACAATCAGACACTGTGTATTTGACAGAATCCTGGTCCTGGAGGTGAAAAGAAAGCCTCGCGTCTTCCACTTCTTCAAACACAGTTCTGTTGCACCCTGCTTTAAACTTCTTTACAATCTGTTTCGTGGAGTGCACATATGGGCTTCCATCATATAACACTTACCTTGTGACAGCCATTACACCTTTCAGAAAAACCTGATCCACAGGTAAGGTATGACCTGGTAATAACTTGTCTGGAATGGAAATATCCTGAAAAGAGCTCAGCATTTAAAGTTGCACTCACTAGAATAACTTGAAGAGTTAGCCTCTGTGCCAATAGCCTTCAAAACTAGCAGCAAGAAGTTACTTTCTTCTGTCTTCTCACGAACTTCATCAACAATGATGTAAATGACTCCTTGCAAAGCTGTGTCCCCTTCCAGCCTTCTCAGCAACACCCTGCAGGTGCAGTATGACAGTCTGATGGCTGAGGACTTGACACTTTCTAACCAAATCTGATAATCCCTGGTGAGACCTACCCTTTCTGCTAGTTTTTTGGCATCTTGCTCATCAGCAGAGATTGCATAGATTAATCATGGTTTGTTACAGATGATGTCAGCCACCTTCTTAGGTGGCCCACTCACAGAATCATCCAGAATAAACTGTGGAATCTATGTGGTTTTCCCACATCCAGTCAAACCACTTATGACAACGACTTGGTGATTACTTAATTTAAGGATCATTTCTCTTTCCTCTCAAGCAGAGAGTGATTGTCTTTGCTGCAGATCTGATTGGAAGTGTCTAGAAACCTGCTTCATTTGAAATTGCTTGCAAATTTTATTATTTTCAGCCATGAACTAACTGCCTGCCAGTCATATCTTTTGAAAATCTTTTTCTTAAGTGAGACATAGCTTTCATTCTCCATTATAACAGGCACAGGACCTTCACCCTTATCTGCCTCCTCTTCAGGTTTTGATTCTTTTTCAACTTCTGGAATTTGACTTGAAACAAAAGAATTACTTAGAATCGTTGGTTTCCAACAAAGAGGATTATTCTGGTACCAAAGGATGTAGGTGGAATGTTCACGGGAGAAACACTGTACTTGTGCTGTGTATTTGTTAGTAACAACAATTTCTGATTCTTTTTCTTAAAGGGTTATCAAAGAATATATGACAGGTTCTGAAGTTTCTGTAAATATCAAGGCTTTGATATAAAGGAACTCAGAAATATGTAAATGGCAAGTCAGAGGTAGATTCCCATTATTGGAATAAAATGCCACAAAGAGAGCTTGATAGGAGTATTTATGGTCTTTTGGAAATCAGATTTTAAGTTCATATTAAAAAGACACATCTTCATTAGCATTAAGATGAGATTCATCTATAGTTTCTTCTGCTTCTCCAACAATTTGATTTGGGGACACTTCATGTTTGAATTTGCATCTTGATCCAAATTTACAATTTTCTTTTAGGTAAAATTTACAGGTTTCAACTGAAGTATCTTGGACATTTTTGCTTTCCTTTTGGTTGGACTTGCAGAACTTACTTGCTAGATACTCTTGCTACAATTGAATGATCTAAACTCCATTCTGAATTCTTTCCATAAATTTTCATCCAAAAATGGATTTGAGAGCAAATGCCTCTTCCTGTCACTCTCCTGCACGCTCATACAAACTTTTATGATCAGTCACCTTGAAGATTATCATCTTCTCTCCAAATGTCACTGAAAAATACTGAGTGAGCAGGTGCTCTGCTGTGGCCCTCAAATCTCCATCACGAATCCTCAGGGCTTGCTGATAGCATTCAGTGTTAAAACCATATGTGGAAAGTCTCTGCTGCAAATATTGAGACTGTAAATTCTGAAATACAAGGCTGCACTGGTCATGAGCCCACAAACTCCAAGGCATCTGAATCAGGAACAAGGGCAATCTCTTGTCCAGCTAACCAGTACTGTTCATCATCACAACAACCAGGCTTGTCCTCTTCCTCTTCAACAGATTCGCATTTTTTAGATCCAGCATTAGCATCTTGTTCTTGCAGGTCTTGCAGAAGAGCTTTTACTTTTTCTTGATTCTCCAAACTCATACATAGAGTCCGGAGTGGCACTTTGGCCTTGAGTTTCCATTTAGTGTGTACCTTATCTTTGTTCAGGCTACTGCTGCTGGGGCTGGATTATCATGTTGATTCACCAAAGATACAAAAGTTATCTCTGTCATCCCAAATTCTACTAGAAATCTTTCTAATGCCATCTCCACTGTCACCACTGCTAGTCCCATGAAATTCATTAGTGTGAATCCTGCTTCTTCTTCCCCCTCTAGAATCCCCCTTTACCACCTCCTTTGTCTGGCTTGCCTTTTCTTTTTATCGAAGAACTCATCTTCCCCTGGCTCACAACCTTGCTTCCAGGAGCAGTTGTCAGGAGGTGGCACCCAGCGATCCGGATTATAGACAGTGTACAGATCCCCTTTGGGACCTCTGCAGTGGCTTCATCATGGCCCTTATTATGGTTTGTACTCCTGTGTCCACACCACAAGCCTCTTGCCATCATGGATGTGACCAAATCTAGCGTTTGTGATTGGTCCATTTTCTAGCACTCAGATTCGTGGTATGAGTGCTACACGTGCCTAGGGGTGGAGCCAGCATAGGTTGTAAAGGTGAGAAGAATGTGTGTGTCTCTCTCTTGCCTGGTTCAAGCTTGCTGTTTGCTGCAGACCCGACATGCTACCCTGATGCCTGGAGCCAAGTGAATATGGACTGAAACCTCCAACCTGAGAGAAATAAACCTTTCCTTTCCTAAATTTGGCCATCAGGTATTTTGTCTCAGCAATGAAAGAGAAAAGGACCCTGAAATATTTTTATTAACTATATGGTTTGTCATTGTATTAGTCAACTTTCTCACTGTTGAAGCAAAATAGCTGATACCTCAAACTTCAAGGAGGAGAGATTTATTCTGGCTATTTCAATAGGTTCACCCCACAATCAACTGGTTCCAAGGCAACAATGGAATAGTGAAAGTGTATGGTGGAAGAAAGCTGCTTGCCCCGTGTCAACAAAGATGTAGAGAGAATGAGAGGAAGAACAGGGGACAAGAATGCACCCTGTTAGTTTGTTCACCCTCGTGATGTGCCTCTTCTAACTAGACCCAATATCCCAACAGTACATTCATCTATGAACTAATCTGTGGACAAATACACCAACTAGTACACACTGTTCCATTTACAGTCCAAAAGCTCCACTGAGAACACAATAATTTTGGGGGACATTTTAGATCTAAACCATAAGCATAATTATAGTGAAATATAAATTGATTTTACTTATTCATCTGCCAGACAGAGATGAATGTTTAGAGTGGCTTATAAGACCCCTAATTCAATAACTACCTACATTTTCAATGTGGTAAGGGCAAATTTGTTAATGAGTAACTTGTATTTATTATTTGTTGTAGTGTTGAGTAGAGAACTTACACTGTCTAATTATTCAGTTGTGTTATTTTCAAAATTCTAAATTTTTACTCTTAGGTTTGTTCCTTTCAAAACCCCATCTTCTAAGAGCACTTCACCATTCTTTTTACCTGTTCACTCAGAAATAAGACTTACACTTAGAGTTGTACACAATTTCAAATCCACTGTTTCAACTTACCTATTATGTTGTTAATATTTTCATATTCTGAGTAGATTTTTTTTCTTGGGCTGAATTTCACTTTGCTCTTCAATTTTTCACATAATTTTTCTCAATCCTCCTCACTTTCCAAAAAAAATCAGTAGGAGCTTGTAAGGTATATTTGCTGAATATAGTGTCTTTTTTGCCTTCAGGTAATGTTTTAGTTTTTTGTGTCTTTAAATTACACTGAGGTAGTATTTTCCATTTTTCTTCATTTACACTTTTGACTGATATGTATATTTTATTGGAGAATGTGTATAGCAGTACAAATGTACATATTGGCCATGTAGATGTTAATATCAGAATTTAAAAACTCCATATAGGAATCTCTAATCACTTTAGAAATTATATGGTAAAATTTTTTATTGTAATTATATATTAACCACACTAATATAAGCATTACTTCCAACGACCTATTTTTTTTAATATTGCATCCTTTAAATCACCTACTCTGCCATTTTCTCATCTTAAATTAATACTAACATTTGCTGCCCTTTGTCTTGCTACAGAAGTGTTAAAAAACTGATAAAAAGAACTGTAAAATTATTTCCTTCTTCTTGCGACCTGCCACTCTGTTTTGCAGAAGGAAAAGGCATAAAAGCTGTGAGCCTCTATAGAAATGAAAATATTAGGCACTCCCAGCACTCAATGGCACAAAAAAGACATTTCCTTTCCAGAAGTAACACACAGGATACAATGGAATGGGACAAAGCCAAGTGCAAATTACAGCAGAGAAAACAATAAGTCCTCCAGTTCTATGTGCAGCATCCAAGTCAATCTGCGGCAAGATATGAATTCCAATAGACTTGGATGGCTAGGCTCCTATGGCACTGCTGGTTATTCTGCTGGAGGTTGTAGCTCTCCCTTGGGCCTACTTTGCCCTTTGTATGCAGTTTTACTCAGCTGATCCATATTCTTGGATTTTGCAACCTTCTGTGGTCTCTTCTGCACATTTTCCTTCACACTCACAGCTTCACACACTGCCTTCTCAGAGGCACACTGCCTAACCTCCCAGGCCTTCTTCTTAAATCTAGGTGGAAGCCTTCTTGACCCACCATACTTGCATTCTGTATGCACCTAAAACCAACACATATGGATGATGCCAAACTCTGCTACAAACTGGAGCTGTAGCCAGGCTTTCCCTGCTCTAGGTTGTACAGGTCAAGTGCATGGATTGCTAGGCACTCTGAATCCAATTCTGAGGATAAAACTTGCTATGCTGCCACCATTCTTGAGCATGGTGCTCTGTGGCTTTCTCCTCAAAGCAAACTCTTTCACTTTTGCAATTTTGAGCCTGAAAATGGTGGATTTTTGCTGCTTCTTGTGCTGTCTTCAGGCCATCTTTTCTATTCACCTGTTCCTCCTCAGCAATTAAGACTTCCCCTGTTTTATCTTTTCATTCCATAGCTTTACTACAGCTTCCTTTTTTACCAATTTCACAGCTCTGTAAATGATTCTGCTGTGCTCTTTGCTCTTGATTCTCAACAGAGATCTTGCTAAATCCCCCAGCAATAGGTTTGCTACCACCTCAACATTCAACTTCCTTGAATTTCTTCCATAAAATTAGACCACCACCCTCAATCTTAGTTTCAAATGGTCTCTGCACAAAGAAAAATGCAGAAAAAATTTCTGCCAAGCTATAACACACATTATCTGAAGTCCAACAAGCAATGCAGTCCTTCTTCACAGCTAAAACTTCCCAAACTTGGTCGTTGCCAGCAGGATTTCTACCAGCCTTCTGGTCTTTTGAGCCCTGATCAGAATCTCCCATGCAGAGCAGACTAAGGCATTCCAACTCTACCTATTAAAGCAGCATCTCTGAATCATCTCAAATTCTTCCTACAAGCAATTCCTAAAGGCTCCTGAACCACATAGTCAGGTATAGTTACAGGAATGAATCACTTTTCTGGTACCAAGTTCTGTCTTAGTTATTTTTAGCTGTTTCTTATGCAAAATACTCAACACACAAAGTTAAAGAGGAAAGACTTATTTAGGTTAGAATTTCTATGGGTTTCAGTACATAGTTTCCTGGCTTCAAGGCTGGGTGGCATATGGCAGGGGGACAACCCTCATGGTAACAAAAGACAGAAAATGCAACAAGAGAGAAAAGCTCTCCCTCTTCAAGTCTTTTATATAGTATGCATGCTACCCATCATAGGGAGGGTTTAACACTTACACCCTAATGTCAGCATTGGACTATGAATCAATCACAAACTGTAGACCTATCCTCCTACTGAAAGCACTCTTTCCCTTGATCACATGAATCCTTGAGAGGAACAGCCAGAAATAAACTATAACACTTCTGTTCAAATTGAGTCTGCTCCCACATTGCTCTCAAAATTCAAAAAATTTTGTACTTATCCATAACCCCATCCTTTCCCCAGTACAATGCAATGAATATTAATTCAACTGCTATTACTAATGTTACCAATAATATCTTCATTGAAAGATGGAGTGATCTTTTTTAACCTTTCTAAAACTGGTAGATTATCTGAAATTTCCTGATAGAAAATTTGATTTATGTAAATTTCTTTCATTAAACTATTCATTTAATAAGTATGTGTTAAATAAGTAATTTATGAACTAGGCACTATGGTAGGCAAATAAGTACTTTATAAACCAGGCACTAGGCTAGGTGCTAAGTCATCAATAAGGAGAAAAATCAGACATCATATCCTTATAGGATTTACTCTATCCTTATAAGATTTTCTATGGAGTGAAAAAGAGAAATACTAATCACAGTATCATGCAAATAAGTATACATTTATGTCTATGCAAAGAGTACTGAAAACAGAAAACAGGAAGCTCTGATACAGTCACTAAGGAATTCATAATTCATCTGACCATAAGAAAAAAGGCTTTTGTACCTGGAGGATTGAAAATGAAAGCGAGAGTCCTGTGAGATGAGGTTGTAGAGGTTAAGCAAGCTTCAGTCTGCAGATTTTGAAAGATATTGCTAAATGATTTGCCTTTTTATTTAGGATAATGGGAAATCATTGCAACATTTTATGTAAAGTGGAGGGATATGAACTCAAAAAATTTCCTAGGACTATCATATTAAAATTTCACAAACAAAGTGGCTTAAAACAATAAGAAATATACTTTTTCACCACTCTGTACATTAGAAATCCAAAATTACTGTGTTGGTAGAATAATGTTCTCTCTGAAGGCTCTTGAGGAAGTTGTTTCCTTGACTCTTCCTAGCTTCCTGTGGATGCAACCAACACTTAGAGTACCTTGGTTTGTGAAAACATAACTCTAATCACTGCCTTTGTCTTCAACTGTCCATTTTCTCTCTGTGTCTGTCTTTCTCCAAATTCTTCTCTTGTTTTAATCATGCCAGTGACTGTATTAGGGCCCATTGTAACTCTGTATAATCTTACCTTAACTCAATTACACCCTCAAAGACTTTATTTCCAAAGGTCACAAGCATAGGTACTAAGAGCTAAACTTTCAACATATCTTTTGGGAGACAATTTATCCCATAATAGACTATTGTGTGGTCCCTAAAATTTGTATATTTCCCATGTGCAAACTAATTTCTTCTCACTGCAACACCCAAAATTCTTAACCCATTCCAGTATAAAATCTGTGTGTAAAAACTCATCGAACTACCACATTAAGGAGATAAGGGAAGTACTGAACCACTGAAAAGCAAGTTTAGGTAAGGAAGTTGCATGGTCAGGTTTTTATTTTAGAAATTCCACTCAGCTCTACTGAAACAAATGAATCTGTATGCTAGACTAGACCAGAGTAGAGACTAGGAAAAAATAATTGTGAGACAACTGACTTACTAAAGTTTCAGTGAGAAAGAACTATCAAATAGTAAAAATTAGCAGTGTTAGTGGAATGGGGAATAGATTAAAAATATTCTGATCAAGATTTAGAGGTAGTTGTGACCAATTGGATGCTGGGTTGAGATATGTTTTAAGGAATGGGGTGAAACCTCTCAGGAAAAAAAGCAAAATTTTTGAAGATAAAAGGAAAATTTTTTTTCAGTAAGATAATCACTTAGGGCATATCACATTTGTATTAGTATTTTCAAAAAAACAGAACCAACAGAATGTTTCTATGTATAAATATATAGAGAGATTTATTTCAAGGACTGACTTATATGATTACAACATTTTAATAAGTTCTTCATCTCTGACCCATTGAATCTGATTCTGCATATAAGGTAGTTGGGTAATTTGTATACCTAGAATTTAAGTAGCACTTCAGTGATTTTGTTAATCACTAAGATTATTTTGCCTGGTACTCACTTCCTTTTTTTCTCACTAGACAATATCACTTATTCATTTAAAACTCAACTCAAACTTGTCTTAATCCTTTCAAAGTTAGTAAGTTGTAATTTCTATGAATTTCTGGAAAATGTTTTGAACATTGTACTATAGTATCTAATTATACTATTCCAGTTATTTCCTTGCATTTTTTTGGGATATGAACTTCAATTTATATTGACTGGAGTTTTATCATTTTCATATATCTCCCTACATAGGACCCTGAAGAAAATAGATCAGCAATGGTGAGCATTTTTGAGCTATCAATGATACAAACAGCCTGCTATTGCACATTTGCCATAGGCTTGCCACCACTGCAATATATTCTCATTATGCAACTGATAAATTCTTGTTGAATAATTTATTTTATATTGTACCATATCATATGATACTAAGCACATAAATACAGAATTTTCCAGTGTTATAAACACATACATTTAATATACTTATAATAATACTATACATACATTTTATTTTTAAGTGATGAAATATTAGAACTCCTGGTCCAACTTCTCTAAATTTTTCCTCAGATTTAAATGATCTGGTGCTTCTAAAAAGTATGTACATTTGTTTTTTTTTACCTCTGTCATATTTAATATGTGTAGTATTGTTTGTGCTTACCAAGATAGTCATTTAGCCATACAGACACTCACATCCTTGTATCTTCCGTTAAAAACCACGGAGTAAAATTGTATTACTAACTGAAATTTTTTAAATCATTTCTGTTTTGTGTCACCATTATAGGGAATTTTTAAGCATTAATTTAAACTATAAAGTTAACCTGCATTTCTCTCAAAAGTAAAGAATATTTGCAAGTTTTACCAGAAGTATATAATAAAAGAGCTTGCTCTAGAAGATACCTTATCATTTACAGCATTTTAAATGTTTCATAAAGCATTTATTTCTTTCAGCATTTGTTATTCTATTATGCTGAACTCTTTCCAATGACCAACAAACACTGCTTCTAAGTGCCCTGTTGGGAAAAAGAAATATGTTAAGGTGACAGAGAAATTAAATGCAAGGCTTTTTTTTCAATTACGTTCTAGGCATTTAACTGTGTAAGCTAATTTGGTCACTATTTTTTCTAGTAGTTTTAAAGTTCAATTTGTTTGAATGAGATCACAGTCCTTTCATTATTTGACTACTTCTTTGTTGTTCCCAAGTAACTACCAAGATGTTACCTATATGAATAATAATGATGAACTGTTTTCACTGTCCTTTAAAGAAGCTATATTGCACAATAGCCTTCTAAATTACCCTATAACTCTTTTTCCACTTAACCATCACCACCTACACACATGCAAACACACACACACACACACTGACACACAGCATTCAATACTTACTAATTTTTCTTAAAATTTTGCTAAGGAGTTACATATTTCATATAAGTATTTCAAGTACTGGAACTTTTGGAATGATTGCACTTTAAGTAAAATGAAGTAAGGACAAGTTTGCTCTAGTAGACATCTGCAATCAGATTCTATACCACAAGATGAAATCAAAACATTTAAATTCTGATTACTCAATAAGGAAATCAAGGTAACACTCTGAGGGTGGTTTTGATAAACAACTTTGGATCATCAAAAATGAATTCCTCTCTCTCTCAAAAAATAATAACATCTCTGCTTATTACAAATATGAATTATTCATTTGGCAGTTAAAGTAATATGAAGTTCCCTGAGACTGAAAAGAGCTAAGTTTTGGAAACTGTATAGTACGAAAAAAATCATACAATTGCTTTTAAAATTCAACAGAAACTATAGTATTTCACTATTCTTATTACAACAAAAATGTGACAAAGGAAATTTTGTAATGCATAAATTAGAGGCTTCTTAATGAGCACAAGAACATAGTAAGATAAATATAGATTGATAGACATATATACTGTTTCAAAGGAAAAATAGATTTAAAGTACCATTATAAAATCATAATAAATGCAAATTTTAATTTTTGAGGAATCAAAGAGTGTAATTCTTTCTATAATGTGTGTGTGTGTGTGTGTGTGTGTGTGTGTGTGTGTGTATTGGTGACTGAACCAAGGACCACATGCACACTAGACAAGTGGTTCACCATTGAAATATATAATCAACTCTTCTGGAGATCTTTTAGTTATGTGCAGTGTTGAGTTCAAAAATCAAGATACAGTCACTCAAACTATCTTGAAAACTGCTCCTGTTTTGCTAGAAACCTTCAAGTTTTTGGTCTGTGCTTTAGAAGTCTCAAAATAAGCATAAGTAATAATCGCTAATACAGGCTGTAATGAGACTTGGTCCCATGTTTTTCACAAGGTGTAGGGTAGCAAAACACTCAGTTGTTGCAGAAGAACTATATATCATTATGTATCTATGTGCTGTACAAGGGTAAATAGTGATAGTACTTATTCAGATTTTTGAAGGATCAATTGCTTTTAAATAAATGAAGTATAGGGAAATGAGAGAATAAGGAGGAAGAAAGTGAGTGCATATATCCAGTTGAGAGGAATCATTATGACCAGGGCAAAGAAATACTATTAGGGAAAAGTAAAAAAAAATGGGATTGGAAATGTATGCAGAGTTAGGAAATGAAAACCTCTGTTGCCTAAAAGAGTTCAAGAGTGTTCATTGTATATATAAATGTGCTTGGACGAATATAATTATAAATGAAAAATAAAGATTTTTCATGAAAATGAAGTGGGTTACACCATGAAAGATGATTGCAAATGGAAAGATGAGAGTTTTGAGCTAGAATTAGAGAAAAAAATGAAAGAAAATAAATGAAGGTACAGGGATTTGGCTCAGTGGCACAAGTACCTGCCTGGCAAGCATGAAGTGGTGAGTTCAATCCCTGGTACGAAAAAAAGTTAGAAAATTAGTGAAGCAAGACTCCCTGATAGATTTAATGGATGGGAAAAGGAGACATAAATATTTCAAATTTATAAATATTTCAAATTTATAAGGATGAGTTACTGGAAGAATGATGACTTCACTGATAAAAACAGTTTTAGTTCCCTGATATGAATTATTTTCATGACAGTTGTTTGAATCATAAAAAACATACTTGGTCAGCAGAACAAAATATGACTTCCAATAAAAATTCTATAGGGGATTTATATAAATCTGATGCTACTGTTCTCTCATCTGTACTATTTCTTTAATATGCAAATATAGTTCAAAAGGATATAACTGGTAGAAGTTTATAGCTGCCATTCAGTGCTCATTTTTTCCACTAGTAATTCAATACAGGACAACTTTACAAAATAAGGTAGATCACATAATGCAATATGATTTGACAATAAAGATTACAACCTTTTGTTATTATTGTGTGACCCATCATAAAATAATTACATGCTTTTGGCTCATTTGGATAGTTTTTTTTCCTAGCATTTCATCAGTGAGGAATTTCTAAATCTTGAAATATAGAAAATAATGGAAATATAGTAAATTATTTCTTTTTAAAAAGGGTTGTAGCCAGATAGGTTTTGCAAATACTACATACATTACATTTTTGCCATATTTGAATGCATATTGTATTAAAGGGATGGAAAAGTCTCCAAGTAAAAAACATGTTTTATTTTATTTAAACTACTTTCCAAACTTATTTACTATTTATCACACAATAATAATTTATGGCCTATGGATAGTTTCCAAAGGAACACATTTGGAGAAATATAGACCGATTATATTTCTTGTTCTATTAGTATGTTTTGTGCACTATAATAAAATACTGGATTGTGAGTACTTTGTTCACACCAGAAGTTTAATTTGTCATAGCTCTAAAGGTTGGTCAGTCAAAAATCAGGTGTCAAGGTGTTGGCATTCAGAAAAGTTCATCTTGATATGCTATTACACTGTGGAAAGCAGAAGAACAAAAATAAAAGAAAAAGGAAAAGAAAAAGAAAAACATGTCCTTAAATGGCAAAAGAGTAGAAAAGAGAGAACACATTCTCATAAGCCCATTTTATGATGGAATTAATCCATATATGAGGGCAGAGCCCTTATGTTATAAATTTCTCCCATAAGGCCACATTTTCCAACACTATTGCATTGAGCACTACATTTTCAATACATTAATGCTGGAAGAACACACTTAAGATATAGTACTTGTGAACACAGACTTTGCATTTTAATAAGGGGTAAGGCCTAATAAAATGTAATAAATTCTAATAGCATAATTTAAGATATGATCATAGATTATAAGGAGAAATCACTTCAGTAGAAAATTATTTCATATTGACAGGTGCACAACTATTTCACTTACGATAAAGTTAGACATACTAATCATTCATAAGTTTAATGAATTATTTTCCTTATAGTCATTATATTAGGTATTGTACCTTCAGAAGAGAAACTATTGCTCAAAACTATGCCCAAAATATAGAAAAAAATTGACAAGCATTGTATATTGCAACATTTATAAAAATCTGGCATATTTTTTTAATTATAAAAATAGAAATCAACTGTATACTGTATATTAGGAGTAAGGTTTGGGTGAAGAAGTATCAATTTTGTCATGAGGAAAAATGAAGAGAGAACAGGATAATTTTCAGTGTGTTTATACCAAATTAATATAGAAAGTTTCATCTTTTCTTCATCAAAATAATAAGAGTGCAAAAAAATCAATGTGAAAATTCATGCAAATGCCTGAAAAGTACAACTGAGATTAATACAGTGATCTTGGTATGTAAAATAGAACAATGAGTTTCCAGGGATAATGCCGGAGTCCAGCTGCGGCAGGGCTCAGGGGTCCCAAAGGTGGTCAGGGAGTCGGCGAGTGAGAAACAGAAGACACTGCACACCAGTATGTGAGTGAATCTGAATCTATTTTATTTTGCAGAAGCGGGAGTATATATTTGCTAACTTTTGGCAGTGACTTAAACCCCAAGCAGGAAGTGTCCCAGCCTTAGGGCCAGGCAGCGATAATCTTAAACAATATGTGTTAATTAATTTTTTCACCTTTGTTAAACTTTAATCTTGTTACTTAGGAATCTATACTTAATTAGCTTGCAAAAGCAAACATGCTATACCCTAGCCCCAATACTTCCTGTTCTATTTATATTGATTCTTTTCTTTGTTGGCCAGATTTTCTGTCTTTCTTTTTAACATAGTTATGTAATGTTTTTTATCCTCTGTTGATCTAATACAATAGGGTGGCCCATTCCTAGCTAACCTTTCCATGAAATTTAATTGATTACATTTGGCCCATTTTCCTTTGATATTAACTATTCTTTGCCCATACTTATCATAAATCCCTGTGTAAGGCAGAGGGGGGTC